>JAQQPU010000838.1:14907-46880 GCA_029168905.1 Artemia sp. Kazakhstan ARC1039
GGGGGGGGGGGGTAGTTGCGCTCCAATCACTTTTGACTATTAAAAAGGGCACTGGACCTTTCAATTTCCAATAGAATGAGCTCTTTTCGAAGTATCTAAGACAACAAATGGCCATCTCAAAATTTCTATCAGATGCATTTCGGGAAAATGTGTTTCAGGTGGTGTGTTGGGGGGGGGGGATATCCACCAACCGATCACCCTGAATCTTAAAAAGGGCACTAAAACTTCTGATTACCAATCCAATGAGCCACCTCCGAATTTTATACGATCACCCTTTTCTATATATACCTTATATGCCCCCAGGGTATAACTTACAACCCTTGCCCTGAGGGCTGTAGGGGAGTTGTCATTCTCAAAGACATAATTTCCGGACCTGTCAACTACGTTGAAAAAAATGGCTATCTTAAAATTTTGATTGGAGGTGTTTGGGGAAATGATGGGCATGAGAGGGGTAGTTACCCTCCAATCACTTTCGACTATCAAAAAGGGCACTAACCCTTTCAATTTCCAATCGAATAAGCCCTTTTCGAAGTTTCTACGACAACTCCTTCGATACGAAGTGCCCTAGTCTAAAAAAAAAAAAAAAAAAAAAAAAAAAAAAAAAAAAAAAAAAAAAAAATATTGTGCCCACATCGCTCTTTACTTAGGCAGCGCAAAGCGCTGCCTATGATAAGTAAAATGAGTTCAAAACAATAAAATAAAATTCCTTTTTGCTATTTTGGACTGCGAACTCACTGTTCTGTTCTGGCTTCTACAGCTACCGAACTTGATTTAATTTGTTTGATCAGTTATTTAGGCTGTTTTCCATTAGGTGGCCTCTTATTCTGCTTACATGTCCATGAAATTAATATGATATTCGTTTTCTGTGAGAAGCCTAAGAAGTTTTTGGTAAAAACTTTGAACAAAACAACTCAGCACTTGCTTGACTATTGCAGTGTAAGGAAATCATTTATTTACAGACCGCTACAGCAGCTAATACATATCTAGGCAAACACAAGACCAACATTTTTAATCCATAGATCGCACTGAATAAATTTTAGCTCAAAGATGCACTGAAAAACATGGGTTTTTCCCTCCAATTGATATTATCGAGAACCTAAAGATAGACATTGACTAAGGTCTTCGTCAAAAATTTAATGGCCTCACTGTGTAACAAAAAAATATGGACATTGAAAAAACAACAACTGAAGATATGTTTAAGAACTCGAAATTTCAATTTTTAGAATCAGAGAATCCCCCCCCCCATTTTGTGAATTAACGCTCCTGATCATTCCGTCCATAAGTCACAGATCCCAACTTTAAAAAGAGTAGCAAACTGATATGTGCGTCACCAAGGGAGTATACAGGATTTTTGTTCTGGAGAGGGTCAAGCCAAGTACCCCACCCCGCGTCCTGGATATGGCCTTGCGTGTCACCAAGTAGGATTTAAAAACTTCAAGAGAACCTTAATTTCATTTTATTAAAACTTTGGTTTGATAAAGTTCTTGGATGCAGCCTGAAATCTTCTGAAAGTAAGCATGTTCTTCAATTTTTAAACTAGATTTTAGTGACTATGAAATAGTTAGGCTTAATCTTAGTTAGGCTTAATAGTTAGGCTTAATCTATAAAATCTTAGGCTTAATAGTTAGGTTAAATAGTAAAGTTAGGCTTAATCTATAAAATCTTAGGTTAGCATGCTGAACATAGATTTTCTTCAAAGTAAAATACTAACAATTGTACCTATTGCGCCCTTTTAGCAAAATTAGTCTTTTAAATTTTCTAAATGCAAGCACATTCTTTCAATTTTTTTAAAGCTATGTTTTATGATCTATAAAATAGTTGAGGATAGGTCAGTATATAGAGCATAGACTTGCTAAAAACTGAACATAAATAGTTACATGTATTACACCTTTTCGGGAAAAGATAGTTCTTTGTATTTTCTGAAAGGAAGTATATTCTTTCATATTTAAACAATTTTCACTTACTTTAAAATAATACGAGATAGGGCATTATGCAGATTATAGACTTTCTAAAAAAAAGTGGACAAATATACCTGTTGAACTTTTTTTTTTTTAGAGCAAAATTAGTTCTTTTGTCTTAAGCCCAATGAAAAGTAAATAATAAAAACAGCAAAAAATAAAACTTTTTAATTTTAATTTTATTTTTCCAACCTCTACAATTTCATTGAAAGATCTTCCAAAACCTTTTTAATTTTGTTTTTCCAACCTCTACAATTTCATTGAAAGATCTTCCAAAACCTATTTTTGATGTTTTATAATCATTCTAAGGATTTTGGTGGGTAATACTACAAGGCTGGTTTTTTTTTTTCTTAAGAGATAAATTTGAGATTACTCTCTAACTAGTTCCCTATGGTTTTGACTGACGATTCTCTAATGCTAAGTTTTGATAGGAACCGATAAACTTTGTAAAATAAAAACAATAAAGCAACGTAACTATGGAGATTTTAACAAGTATGTCTGATTGAAAACAATACACTCAAAAGCATTCCTAAACAATTCCTAAATAAAAATTTAGCGTCTAAAAAAACCCTAAAAATACAAGATTGGTTCAAAATCTCCTTGCACATTAAGTAGTTGTTCCCTCTAAGCAAAAGAGATTACATAAATCAGGGATTTCTTCATCAGAAATTGGCGGCGCTACCCTTCTCTGGCCTTTGCCTAAAGGAGGAAGTGTGCTCATATGTACTTCTCGTTTGTGAAGCTGACCTGAATGCTTCCCAACAATCTGAAATGGCAAAAAAGACTGTCATGAGAAAAGGATTTGATATCTATCTATCTACTCTCTTTAAATGAGCAATAATTGTTTATGCATATGCATAAGTTTGTTTTTAAAACTTAGGCATAAGTTTTTACTCAAAAACGCCACCATATTCTTTAAAAAAAACAACAAAAAAACTGGCACCCTGGGAATTTCTGGCAAAAAAACGGTCTAGATGGGTCACAAATTTTAAACTAGAGCAAATTATAGCTTCAATGATACGAGATTTTCTATAAATTATGCAGTTGCAAGACAATTGGAGAGCGCAAATTAAATGAAACGTATTTTTGGCAATAAAGAGGTGAATTTTGATATAGTGTATTTTGATTTTGTTCCATATTCTCCTAAAAATTACTTGAAAGTAGTCGCAAGTAAAAGCAGTCAAGAGTCACAAGTAGTTTCAGTCACAAGCAGTCAAAGTCGGAAGTAAGTTAGTCGCAGTTGCAGTCTCAGTATATAGTAGTAGTGACTGAAAGTTTCAAGTTCATACCCTTACCCGTTCCTAAGATATTGTAGATACGCCTTTTTGATTACCTGGATGCACATATTGTCTTTTGATTTAGCAACATACCCCTAAACATTCTTCGAAATTTTGCCTCAATACCCTTAGCCTTTTCGGACACACGCAGGATCAAACATTCCCACTTTACGTGATAAATCCTGCATATAAAAAATAGACATATTGCATAATTTACATTCCTTTCCCCGAGGGCTGTAAGGGGCATAGCATCCCCGGAGGCATAGTTGTTAAACCTTTAGACTATTTGAACAAATTGGGTTTTCAAAATTTCTATCAGTATTAGGGGGCATCTAAAGAGGAAAGGGGGACTGGTTGACCTTCGAACACTTTAACATCCCCCTCAACATACCTTAAAATTTTTGACCTTAATACCCTCAGCCGTTCCTTAGACATTGCAGATACTCCTTTTGACAATCATTCTACATATGGTCAGTTTTAATTTTGTTCGATATCCCTCTGAACATTTTCTGAAAGTTTCCCATTAATACCCAAAGTCTAATTGGAGACCCATGATCAGACATACCTCCTTTTCCCAATAACCAACCGTGTGTATAAGCAATAAGCAACTAGCATAACTTAAAACTCTTGCCCCAGGGGCCGTGGGCGGTTTGGGTGAGAAACTTTCACGGATTTTGCGTAAATTTGGTATTGATACATGTTTCCAATCGTTGAGGCCAATGGGTAGTTCTGGTAAGGATTTAACTCGGGAAAATTTAGTAAGTGGGGTGTATAAAATTCCGTGTTCTTGTGGGAAGTTCTATATTGGTAGGACTCACCAACAATTTGTTGAAAGGTTTATTGAACACCGAAATTCAATAAAAAAAAACCTACAATTAAGCAAGCCTCCAGAAACTTTTGTTTCGGCTTTAGCAGAACATATTTGGTTTTAACCAGATCACTTTGTAAAATTTGATGAGGCCTTAGCTATTTCAAATGATACGGGGCATACACAATGGGCGAGAGAAGCCATTGAAATTAAAAAACATATGTTTGCTAACCTTTCGATACATTGGGATACTGGTGGTTTAAATATTGACCCAATTTATGATAATCTTCTAAATAGTGAATCAACAGTCAATAAGGGAATTAAGATTATAAATAATCACTAGGGGACTATTTTACCTGCTAGACCAAAATGAGTTGCTTCAATAATAGCCAATAAAAGGATTATTTCGCAACAGAATAGTTAATGTAATTTCCATTTTTTTATTTTGCCTCAGTTGCTCTAATTTTCTCACTAAAGTAACTCCATAATAGCATCTTTTCACTACGTGGATCAGTTTGCGCCAATTGTATAATTTTTTGTGGTGGTTTTATTGTTTTTTTTTTTAGTTTTAACTTGTTTTTCTTTATCTTGTTCTTCTTCTGTCTTTTGTGCTGAAGACGCCTTGTTTGTGATACAGGCGAAATGTCCACGTTGTTTTGCATTTTCTTTTCTTTTCTCTCCACTGGCCGTAGTCCCGTTTGTTGTTGTTTTTTCATTGAGGTTTTTCTCTTTGTTGGTTTTTTGTTGTAAATGTCTAGAACCGGAAGGACTGGGCCTATCCATTATATGTAATTCGTATCCCCAAAATCCATCATACCCTAGTAGTAGAATGCTTACAATGAATTTGCTTACTGCCATAGGAACCGCTGAAGCGTATTAAGTTGAATGAACTTTATCTAGGTCATCCTCTATTGAGGTTGAAGGAACTTTATCTAGGTCATCCTCTATAATGCTTTGCTTACGGCCATAGAAACCACTGAAGCTTATCAAGTTAAATGCACTTTATCTAGGTCATTCTCTTTTGAGGTTGAAGGAACTTTGTCTAGGTTATCCTCTATTATGCTTTGCTTATGGCCATAGAAACCACTGAAGCGTATCAAGTTGAATGAACTTTATCTAGGTTTTCCTCTATTGAGGTCGACAGAACTTTATTTAGGTCATCCTCTATTATACTTTGCTTGCTGCTATAGGAACCACTGAAGCGTATCAAGTTGAATGAACTTTACCAAGGCCGTCCCCTAGAGTACTCTTGAGGTTGAACGAACTTTATCTAGGTCATTTTCTGTTATACTTTGCTTGTGGCCAAAGGAACCACTGAAGCGTATCAATTTTAATGAACTTTATCAAGGTCATCCCCTAGGTTACGCTTGAGGTTCAAAGACATTTATCTCGGTCATCCTCTATGATACTTTGCGTGCTGTTACAGGAACCACTGAAGCGTATCATGTTCAATGAATCTTATCAAGGCTATCCCCTTGGGCACTCTTGAGGTTGAACAAACTTTATCTAGGTCATCCTCTATTAAGGCTGAACTATCTTTATCAAGACCATCCTTTATTGAGGTTGAAAGAACTTTACTTGTGCAATAATATAGCTCTAAGGTGTTTTTAAGGAGCAATGAATTCTGAACCAACCCGGAAAATTGTGAAACCGATTGCATAATGATCTAAGATGTTCGCTAAAAATTTCATGATAATTTCAGAAATATTTGACTGGTATAGTCTTGATGCTTTTGCGAAACAGGTCATTAAATGAATATAAAGTGGGATCTTAAATGTTTTATATCAAAATGACGCCAAGAATAGAATTTTAGAACAGAATCCTAAGAAATCTAGAACAATCCCTAGACACCAAGTAGTAAGAGAGTAATGAATTTCACGACACTCATAGGGGGTAGGCTATACTATTGGGGTTTCTACAAATACTTCTTACAGAATACAAAATACGTTTCGTGCTCTGTTTTACACAAAAAGTTCAATGAAAAGAAGTTCAGTAGTGAGAGGGTTATGGATTTGGCGATGCCCATAGTCGGTATACTATTGGAGCTACTACAAAAATTCGTATACATTTTAGGCGATAATACGACAACACTTAGTCATCAATAACTCAACCTCCAAAGGCCCCAATATCCCTTTCCCCATCCTTTTACCCCTCCCTCCCATTTTCTATACTTTTTTCAATTTTTTTACTTTTTTGTATTTATGCGCCTGTAATACACACTAAGTAGTTCTACCAGTGATATTATATTTTTACATGTCTTAGAATGACATAAAATATACTTACAACCCAAAAACATTACATTTAATATTTTCAAAATACAAAATGAGAATGATATAGATATGTTAGTCATGACTTTTACCATTAGAAAAATAATGCTTGTAGTAGCACTTTCCTTTTTTTCTGACTTAGAACCTTTTTAAACTGAAAATTATTCCACTTTTTTTTATTTATTTATGCGCCTGTATTAGTGGTACTCTATTGTTGGGCGTAGATACTAAACAGTTCTCCCAGTGATACTATATTTCTTTACATGTCTTAGAATGACATGAAACATTCCTGAAACCAAAAACATCACATTCAATATTTTCGAAATACAAAATGAGAATGATATAGATATGCTAGTCGTTATTTTTATTATTAGAAAAATAATGTTTGTAGTAGCACTTTTCTTTTTTCTGATTTGGAACTTTGGAATTTTTTTATTTATATGGTTGTACCAATGGTACTATATCCTTAATCATAGACTCTACACGACTGACCCAGTGATACTATATTTTGAAATGTCCTAAAATGATATGAAGTATACTTAAAGCAAAAAAAGATCACATTTAATATTTTTGAAGTACAAAAGGAGTGATATAGATGTGTTGGTCATGGCTTTTCCTATTAGAAAAATAGCGTTTGTAGGAGCACTGTTCTTTTTTTCTTACTTGGAATTTTTTGAACTTGGAAAATTTTTCAGCTTTTTTTATTTATGCGCTTATATTAGTGGTACTCTATGAATACTCATTGACACTACATAATTTATTACAT
The DNA here is from genome assembly GCA_029168905.1 of Artemia sp. Kazakhstan ARC1039. Taxonomy (NCBI): domain Eukaryota; kingdom Metazoa; phylum Arthropoda; class Branchiopoda; order Anostraca; family Artemiidae; genus Artemia; species Artemia sp. Kazakhstan ARC1039. The sequence goes on from JAQQPU010000838.1 coordinate 21,984, forward strand.
ATTTTCAAACAGTTTTTCTTAACAACGGAAGGGCAAATGAATGACATCTTTTAATTTTTTTGCACTACATAGTTTTTTTATGTTTTTTATAAATCAAATTTATTAGCAACATACTTTGTCGGATACATAGGATAACATTGACAGAATGTAGGTATCAGAGTGATTAAATTCTTTATCAATATCTTTTGTCGAATAAATAGGATAACATTCATAAAATCTAAGCATCAGAGTGAATAAATTCTTTATGATCGTCGTTTATTAGATACGCTTGATAAAATTGAGAAAATCTAAGTATCAGAGTGAATAAATTCTTTATCAATGTCCTTTGACAGATACGTATGATAACATGGACAAAATCTAAGTATCAAAGTGATTAAATTCTTTATCAACATCTTTTGTGGATACATAGGACAACATTGACAAAATCTAAGTATCAGAGTGAATAAATCACTCATCAACATCTTTTGTCAGATACGTCAGATAAGATTGACAAAATCTAAGAATCAGATAGAATCAATTCTTTATCAGCATCTTTTTTTCGGTTACGTCTGAAAACATTGACAAAATCTAAGTATCAGAGTGAATATACTCTTTATCAACATCTTTTGTTGGATACAACGGATAACATTCGCAAAATCTAAGGATCAGAGTGAATAAATCTCTTATCAACATCCTTTGTTAGATATATTTGATAACGTTCACAGAATCTAAATATAAGAGTGAATAAATTCTTTATAAACATTATTTGTCGGATACTTTGGGTAGCATTGACAAAATCTAAGTATTAGAGTGAATAAATTCTATATCTACATCTTTTGTCAGATGCGTCAGATAGCATTATCAAAATCTGAGTATCAGAGTGATTACTTATCTGTCAACGTCCTTTGTTGGATACATCAGATAACATTCACAAAATCTAAGCATCAGAGTGAATAAATTCTTTATCATCGTCTTTAGATACGTTTGATAACATTAACAAAATCCAAGTATCAGAGTGAATAAATTCTTTATCAATATCTTTTGACAGATACATCGGATAACATTCACAAAATCTAAGCATCAGAGTGAATAAATTCATTATCAACATCTTTTATCTGAGACATCAATAACATTATCAAAATCTAAGTAACAGAGTGATTAATTTTTTATCAACATCCTTTGTCGGTTACAGAGGATAACAGTGACAAAATCTAAGTATCACAGGGAATAAATTCTATATCTACATCTTTTGTCAGATACGTCATATAACATTAAAAAAATCTAAGTATCAGAGTGATGAATTCTCTATGAATATCCTTTGTCGGATACGTCAGATAACATTCACAAAATATAAGCATCAGAGTGAATAAATTCTTTGTCATAGTCTTTTGTTAGATACGTTTGATAACATTGACAAAATCTAAGTATCATAGTGAATAAATTCATTATCAACATCTTTTATCTGATACATAGGATAACATTATCAAAATCTAAGCATCAGAGTGAACAAATCCTTTTCCAACATCCTTTGTCGGATACGTTGGATAGCATTATCAAAATCTAAGAATCAGAGTGATTAAATTCTTCATCAACATCTTTTGTTGGATACCTAGGATAACGTTGAGAAAATCTAAGTATTGGAGTGAATAAATTCTTTATTGACATCCTTTGTCAGATACATAGGATAGCATTGACAAAATCTAAGTATCAGAGTGCATCAATCTTTTATCACCATCCTTTGTTAGATACGTCAGATAACATTAACGAAATCTAAGTATCAGAGTGAATAGATTCATTATCAACATATTTTACCTGATACATAGGATAGCATTCACAAAATCTAAGTGTCAGAGTAAATAAATCCTTTACCAACATCTTTTGTCGGATACATCGGATAAGAGTATCCAAATCTAAGTATCAGAGTGATTAAATTCTTTACCAGCATCTTTTGTCAGGCACATAGGATAACATTGACAAAATCTAAGTATCAGGGTGAGTAAATTTCTTATCAACATCCTTTGTCGGATACATAGGATAACATTTACCAAATCTAAGTATCAGAGTGAATAAATTCTTTATCAACATCCTTTGACAGATACATAGGGTAGCATTGACAAAACCTAAGTATCAGAGTGAATAAATTCTTTATCAATATCATTAGTTGGATACGTCAGATAACATTACCAAAATTTAAATATCAGGAAGATTAAATTCTTTATAAACATCAAGCACAGGTGAACTTTATCACTACCATTGATCATATACCAACAGATATAGTAAATGAGGCCACTAATACCAAAGACAAAACGCATATTGAACCTGTAGGTGACACCACAGTAAAAATTGTGAATGACTCAAAATAGATTAATGATTATTCTACTGGCTCTGAACTAAGAGAAGGGAATATCTACACTATCAAGAGGAACATGATGAATTATTCTATGAAACAGATTCAAAATGTCTAAAGTCGTTCAATTATATTAATAATGTATAATAGTATATACGTAGCATATTTTTATTTTAATATTCCACATTTCGATATTTCAATAAAAATATTTTATGCACTACTTTTTTGTTTGCTTGGTTTTGAGTGTTAGTTGCGCAGTGACTTAGAATTTTAGCCACGCAATAGAGTCTGAGAGTTTGCTGAGTTTGTTCTAAGCAAAAGTTTTTTTTAATTTTTGTTACTCAATAATCAATGAAAAGGCTTGGAATTTACCAAATACTTGAGTTTGTTCTATGCAAAAGTGTTTTCTTATTAATTTCGATACTCTGTCATCAATTAAAAGACATGAAATTTACCAAGTAGCTGAGTTTGTTCTACCAAGCATCGTCTATTGATACCCTTCCAAGAATATTCACTTCACAGAACCATTTGTTAATTGAGTTTATTGACTGAATTTGATGGTAAACTGATGATGGTACTAGCAATATTAACTAATACTCTGCTTTTCTTAGAATTTTCATTAATTTCTATGTTGATATTAATGAAAATTCTAAACATTCGATTTTTTAGCGTATTCTAAAATTAAGGGAGTCATGACAATGTAATCCACAAAATATTTTAATTGAAATAATGACATATACATTGTTACATAATATTAATATCATCATGTAAAAAATTTAAATGTTTGAATTCGTTCCAAAAAATTGTTCATGATGTTTTCTCATGACAAGATACTTATTCCATTTGGGTGTCATATGCGACATTCGACATGGTTTCAGCTACACTCGCATCATACATCTCATCATTGATATTATTGTCTTCATTGACAGTGTCTGATGGTAAACTGTCGATGATACTAGCAATATTCACTGATGCTTTACTTTTCTTAGAATTTTCATTAATTTCCATAGTGATATTATCTACCAATGCCCTTTTGATTTTATCGGTGATTTCACTGCCTATTACCACATTATTTTTACACCGATAACAATTCTGTCACTGAGACATGATTTGTTTTATGATATTAGTTCTGCAGTATCCCTGTCTTCTTTCTATCTTGTGTTGAATGCTAATACCCGAAAGATGGCAATATGACTTATCAATAGGTTTCGTGTTACCTGCTCTACGAGCAAGAAGCTGACTCTTGTTGTCAACTATTACTTTTAGACACGAATTATCTTTAAGCCCTATCATCTCTGGTTATTTTATTTTATTATATCCACCATCAGCAATGTTGAAATTTTTTGATACTCCAAAGAAATTCAATATCTCACCGTTATGACAATGCACATATACATTTCCAATGGTGTCACGATTAGTACTTTTTTCATAGTTCAAATATTTGTTCTTGTCAGCATTCAATGCCACGATAATTATATTGTGTGCATATACTTTCTGGAAGTATTTCATTTTCACTTTTTTATCATTGCTTTTATTCTGTTCAATGATGATATCTGATGGTAAACCACCTGTGATACTATTAACGTTTATTGATGCTTTGCTTTTCACTGAATTGTCTGTAATTTCTTTGGCAATGTTATCTGTCCATGCCCTTTTAATTTTCTCTCGACCAGACTGTCTATTACCTCATTATTTTTACAAAGGTTATAGTTCCGGCACATAGACATGATATGATTTATGACATAGATGCTGGAGTACGCTCGTCTTGCTTTTACGTTATGCTAAATGGTAATACCAGAACGATAATGATATGATGTTTCAAGAGGTAACGTTATACCAGAAGCATCAGCAAGAAGTTGGCATCATTCACTACTAGTCTTAGGGTTGCATTATCTTCGAGCTCTATCATCTCTGGAAATTTGACTTTGGCATATCCACCATAAGCAATTTTGAATTTTTTCGATACTCCGAAGAAATTCAATTTCTCACTGCCACAACAACGCTCGTATACATTTCCGATGATATCACGCCTACTGAACCTAAACGAACCCACCTTAAATGTCTCTCTCACTATATCCGTGTGTCTGAGTGGGTGTGCTGCCATCTATAAGCAGTGGTGTAAAGATGGCAGCAATTGAAGTAGTAACATGGTGTCACCATCTATGCTTTTTAAAATGCAAAAAAAACTCATCGGGAGTTTTTTTCATGTGGCCGACTACTTGGTTTATTATATATTTTTGATCTTATTTTGTATTTCAAAAATATTAAATGTGATTTTTTCTTGCTTTAAGTATACTTCATATCATTTAAAGACATGTCAAAATATGATATTACTTAGACAGTCGAATAGTTTTTATGAGCAAGCATTTAGTACCAATGATACAGCGAGATAAATAAAAATAATAACAACATAAGAAAATTTTAACAGTTTTCCAAGTCCCAAAAAATTTCAAGTCCAAAAAAGAAAAGTACAACTACAAACATATTTTTTTATCAATAAAAATCACGACTAGCATATCTATATCCTTCTCATTTTGTATTTCAAACATATTAAATGTGGTATTTTTGGTTTTAAGCATGTTTCATGTCATTCTAAGACATATACAAAATTGGCGTATTACTGGGAGAACTGTATAGTGTGTATAAGTAACCAGAGTACCACTAATACAGGCACATAAATAAATAAAAAAAGCTGAATAATTTTCAAAATCCAGAAAATTCCAAGTCAGAAAGAAAGAAGAAAAGTGCTACCACAAACATTATTTTTCTAATAGTAAAAGTCATGACTAAAATATCTATATGATTCTCATTTTGTATTTCAAAAATATTAAATGTGAATTGTTTTGGTTTTAAGCATATTTATGTCATTCTAAGACATATAAAAAATATAGTATTATGGGGAGAACTGCGTAGTGTGTATGAGTAACCATAGAGTACCACTAATACAGGCGTAAAAATATAAAAACAAGTTTAATAATTTTCAAAGTCTTAAAAGGTTCTAAGTCAGAAAAAACAAGAAAAGTGCTACTACAAGCATTATTTTTCATCATTCTCATTTTGTATTTCGAAAGTATTAAATGTGAATTTCTTTGGTTTTATGTTTATTTCATGTCATTCTAAGAAATATAAAAACAAGTTGAATAAATTTCTTATGTATAAAAAAGTATGAAAAATGAAAAATAAAGGTTAAAAAAATAAACAATTTTTTTAAAGCAAAAAAATGGAGGGGAGACGTAAAAGTTGAGGGGGAGGATACTGGGGCCTTTGCAGGTTGAGTCATTGATAACTAAGGGTTGTCGCATCATCACCTAAAATGTATACGACTTTTTGTTGTAGCTCAAATAGTATACCCGCTATGGGCATCGCCAAATCCATAACTCCCTCACTACTGGATTTCTTTTCATTGAACTTTTTGTGTAAAACAGAGCACAAAATGTATTTTGTATTTTTTAAGAAGTATTTTTAGTTACTCCAATAGTATAGTCTACCCCCTATGAGCGTCGTACAATCTATTATCCCCTCACTACTTGGTGTCAAGGGATTAATCTAGATTCTAAGGGTTCTGTTCTAAAATTCTATTCTCAGTGCCTTTTAATATAAAACATTTAAAATCCCATTTTATATTCATTTAATAATCTGTTTCGTAATAGCATCTAGACTAAACCTGTTAAATATTTCTGAAATCATCGGAAAATCTTTAGCGAACATCTTAGATCATTTTACAATCTGTTTCACAACTGTCCGAGTTTGTTCAGAGTTCATTGCTCCTTAAAAGCACCTTAGAGCTATATCATTGCGCAAGTTAAGTTCGTTCAACCTCAATAGAGGATGGTCTTGATAAAGTTCGTTCAACCTCAACAGAGGATGACCTAGATAAAGTTTGTTCAGCTTCAAGAGTGCCCAAGGGGATAAAATTGATAAAGTTAATTCAACATGATGTGCTTCAGCGGTTCCTCTACCAGCACGCAAAGTATAATAGAGGATGACCTAGATAAAGTTCCTTCAACCTCAAGCATGCCCTAGGGGAAGACCTTGATAAAGTTCATTCAATTTGATTCGCTTCAGCGGTTTCTATGGCTACAAGCAAAGTATAATAGAGGATGACCTAGATAAAGATTGTTCAACCTCAAGAGTGCCCTAGGGGATGGCCTTGATAAAGTTCATTCAACTTGATAGGATATAACTTAAAACCCTTGCCCTGAGGGTTGTGGGTGAGTGTCCTCCTCAAAAATATAATTTCTATATGAAAATCAACTACGCTAAACAAATGACTATATCAAATTTTGATTGGATGTGTTTGGGGAAATGGTGGGCGTGGAAGGGGTGTTCGCTGCCTTCCAATCACTTTCGACTATCAAAAAAGGCACTAGCCATTCCAATTTCCAATCGAATGAGCCCTTTTCAAAGTTTCTACGACAACTGCAACTGTTTCTACGAAGTGCCCTGGTATGGAAGAAGAAAACAAAAAATAAATAATACATTGCGCCAACATCTATCTTTACTTAAGCAGCGCGATTGCGCTGCCTATGATTAAACAAAAGATGAATTTTTTCAACTGACAGTAAGGAGTAACATTAAAACTTAAAACGAAAAGGAATTATTACGTATATGACGGGGGGAGCCCCTTCCCCAACACCTCACTCTTTACGCTAAAATTTAAATTTTATCCTATTTTTTAACAACGACTCCTGAACACAATGGTCGTTTAACTACAACAATAAGTAGCTTTTGTTTAAGTACCTAAAAACTGTAGCATGAAGAGTGTACTGTTAAGGAGGGGGCTACCCCTCTTATATTCGTAATAGTTTCTGTTCGTTTTAAGTTTAAATGTTGCCCCTTATTTTCAGCTGAAAAAACTTTTTTTTTATTATTTCATGAAGCTTAGAGACTAACAGTTTTCTAAAGGCAATGAAAAAAGTATGTCAATGAAAGTAAAGGAATAATTACAAAAAATACACAAAACAATAGCCTACTTACAAAAACTAAGGTATAAACTTCCAGCATTCAGTTCTGTTGAGGAACCTGCCGAAGCGTTGGACGGTATTTTTTAACAATATCGACAGTTTTGAACTTGGTTATCAAACACCAAAATATTTAATGTCTTAAGAATCAGTGTTTATAAAAAGTAACGCATTATCAAAGTACTAGTTTATTCAAAGTAAAGCATTAAAAGTAGAATTAAGAAAATCAGATGAAAATTTTAAGTCTATATTTTCAATTTAATTCTGCATGCCAAAAACCAATATATTTGACACCTTTATACTTCATAACTGTAAAAAAGTAAATCTTTTTTAAGTGACAACTAGATAAACACAGTCACTCCTGAATTTTTTTTTAATAAAACACAAAAAACGTGTCCGTTCAGAGGAAAAATGCAGAAATTCTCAGCATTCCGTTCAGGGAAACATTTCTGATTATAGTGGCTTCATATATCAACTCATGGGTACTCTTGAAATGAAAGCAAATATTTGCGGTATATTTTTCATCAAAATTGCCCTTTATTAAGTTGTTTTCCTTGTGTTTTCTATAATTATATGAACTTTTTTGTGGACTAATTACTAAAAAACAAATATATATATTTAAGATCGCCACAAAAAGCTGATTCTTTGATTGAATGTTACCAATAGTTAGGCTCATATACTTTCATTATTGACAAGGATCGTTATTTACCTACCATTCATTACTGTGAAAAATTTGATTTTTTTTGTTGCTCCAGCAAAATCATATAGAAATAATGTTTGTGGAAAACTCGAAAGGAGTTACTCAGTCAAAAATTAGAACTTTTCTTTTCCTATTTAATGGTCAAAATCTATTGGCAGGCAGCCAACAATTGGGCAACATATATTTTTTCCAAAGTTTTTCCCTATTCTTCCTTCTTTCCTTTTGTTTCCTTGTAATTACTTTATAGTCCAAATTTTCCAGGGGGGTCATGCCCCCCCCCTGCCCCCCTGCTGGCAACCATGCACAGCGTAATATAACTGAACATGTATTTTTGTCTTTCTAGATTTAAATAATTCATCACAATATAATATATTATAAGTTTTAAGTTGGCTTTATCATTTTGTAAACTACTCTCCTTAAGAAAGACTTATTAGAGAACTAATAAAATATTTCTCAGGTAAATTCTGCTATTATCAGTCTAATTACTCATTGCTTTCATGAATTTGCATGACGTCATATTTTGTATGAAGCCATTTCAGGTTGTATATACATATTATTACAGATAGTATGACGTCACTCTTGGTATAAAATAGCAGCAATATGACAACCATGACGTCCCTTTTACAATATATACGAGCATTTCCAGGCATTTCAATTAGTTATTTATAAAGAGCTCTAAGATGAGTGTTATTAAATTTTTTGCTATTGGGATTCCAGTCACATGTGCTGGAATAGCAATCACGTGGGCGATTAAGAAGTACAGAGAATCCTATATGGATAAAAGTTCGAAGAATTCAAGAGATGAAGAAAAGGATGCACGCACACGGGAAAAGCCCCCTGAGTTGTCACCAGTTGCACTTAGCCAAAAATCGGAAGAAGAAAAAGAATGGGGTAATGTTTTATACAAAGCTGGTTTACTGGAGGAGGCGCTAAACGCGTATGCCAAAGCACTAGAAACAAACAACGATTATATAGCTTGCTACTTTAACCGGGCTTTAATCTTCACGCAACAGAAGAGATATTTACAAGCTGAGAAGGAATGCGATGCCGCCCTTAAGCTTGACCAAACGTTTGTGAAAGCTTTATATCAAAGGGCAGTTGCTCGACGACATTTGAATAAATTAGATGGCGCTAGAGAGGACCTATTACATATTTTAGATATAGAACCTGAAAACGAAACTTCTTCGAAATTACTAAAAGAAGTAGAAGAAGCATTGGGCAAAACCAGGGATGAATCCAAGGTTCGGCCGATGAAACTGCCTGCTATCGTTAATAGGGAAGAAAAACGTGATATCAAAAAAGAAGAAAAGGTAGTTGCTACCTCAAACAAAGAAGTTATTTTAGACCCAAAGACTGTGCCAAACAAAGAAACAGCAAGCGCTGAAAGTGCCATGATTGAAAATTCCATAGAAGAGATTAATCATAAGAAAGCTGCTTTTGAATGGAAGGAACAGGGCAATAGACATTTTGGTAAGCGTGAATATGGTGCTGCTTATGATTGTTATACAAAAGCAATCGATTTGGATAGGTCTGAAGCAATTTATCATGCCAACAGGGCATGGGTCCTTATGAATTTAGAAAGGTTCGAAGAAGCAGAGAAAGATTCTAATACAGCCATCAGCCTGAATCCAAATCATGTGAAGTCATATCAGAGACGTGCGATTACAAAGATGAAACTTGGCAAGCTTTTGGAAGCTAAAGACGATTTGGTAACTGTAGAGAAATTAGTCCCGAGAAATAGAATGTTACCAGAACTGAAGAAAGAGCTACAACAACTTTGGAACCTATGGAACCTGAAACAATGGAACCTATGCTAAGTATTATAGCTTTTTGCTATCGTCAAAAATAAGAATAATGTAATTGTTGATTTCTTGTAGAAACTATTAAAATAAATTTATATTATTCTTATTGGTATATTCGTATTGAAAAAAGTTTCTATGTTGTTTCTATGACCAAAATTTCAATAAAAACCTTATATGTAGACCCTGAAGCCGCGCCGAAAAGTCGGCGGTGCGCCGCCGAAAAAAAACGGTGGCGTGACGCCGAGCTTGCATCAGCGCGCTGACGCCACCGCTGATTCTATCGGTGGCGGCGTCAATAATACGCCGCCTTTTTTTTTTGTTTTTTTCTCTCTTTTTTGGTTATCGATAACGACCTCCGGGCTTCAACCGTCATCCCGGCTAATCTGTTTCTTAAAGATAAATACTGTCATCTTGGGCTCGCCATGTATATCGATTCGTAGGAAGGAGAAGAAGAAATTTTTCTTGAAACAAAAATTCTACCTTCCACTTTAAAATTCTGTTCATTTTTCTTTAAAGAGCATTAGGCAATTCAGGATGTTATCATAGGCAGCGCAATCGAGCTGCCTAAGTAAAGAACAATGTTAGCACAACGTATTATTTATTTTTTTTGTTTTTTTTTTCATACCAGGGCAATTCGTGTCGAAGGAGATGTCGTAGAAACTTCGAAAAGGGCTCATTCGGTTGGAAATTGGAATAGCTAGTGCCCTTTTTAATAGTCGAAAGTGATTGGAAGGCAGCTAACACCCCTTCCACGCCCACCATTTCCCCAAACACATCCAATCGAAATTTTAAGATAGCCATTTTGTTCAGAGTAACTGATTTCCAGAGAGAAAATATGTTTTTTGAGGAGGTTACTCCCCCACAGCCCTTAAGGCAAGGGTTTTGTAGTTATGCCCTGGAGGTATATAAGAACGATGTTGGCACAATTTATTATTTATTATTTTTCCTTTAGACCAGGGCACTTCATATCGAAGAAGTTGTCGTAGAAACTTCGAAAAGGGCTCATTTATTTAGAGATTGGAGTGGCTTGTGCCCTTTTTAATAGTCGAAAATGATTGGAAGGCAACTAACACCCCTTCCACGCCCACCATTTCCCCAAACACATCCAATCAAAATTTTGAGATAGCTATTTTGTTTAACGTAGTTGAAGGTTCTGGATATTAGGTCTTAGACGATGACAACCACCCTCACAGCCCTTAGGGTAAGGGTTGTAACTAAAGAGGCCATGGGAAGGAGACTGGTTACCCTACGACCACTTCTCAGCATCTCTCTCAACATGCCTTGAAAGTTTCAACTTAATACCCTCAGCCGTTCTTGAGATACTGAGATATGCCTTTCTGATAAGCTGGATGCAGCACATAGTGTCTTTTAATTTAGTTTTCACACCTCTCAAAATTTTCAAAAGTTTCACGTTAATACCCTTAGCCTTTTCAGACACACCCAAAATAAAATATTCTTCTTTTTTTTAATGAAAAACCCTGCATGCAAACAATGGGCGAATTAAATAATTTACAATCGTTGCCCCAGGGCAGTGGGGGGATGGCATACCCGGAGACATAGTTATTAGACCTTTTAACTATTTTGAAGAAAATGGCTTTTTCAAAATTTCGATCAGGTTCTAGGGGAAGGAGCATTAAAAATCGCAAGGGAGGGGTTTATTGCCCTCTGATCATTCTTCAACATCCCCGTCAAAAACCCTGAAAATTTCAACTTAATACCCTCAGCCGTTCCTTAGATATTGCTCATACAAGCTTTAGACAACCAGCACACACTTGGTGTTGTTTTTTTAGTGTTCAAGATCCCTCTCAACATTTCCTTAAAGTTTCATTTTAATACCCTAAGCCTTTTTGTAGACCAGGATCAAACATCAAACATGCCCTCTTGCTCTAAGTAAAATACTTTATATGTTTCCAATGGCTAACCAGGGGCGGATCCAGGATTTTTTTAGGGGGGGGGGCGCAAAATAGGTTGATCGGATAAAAAAAATTTAGGGGGGGGGGGCAAAATAGGTTGATTCGATAAACTTGCGGTAGGAGCAATTTTAATTAACGCAAACTTAAGTTAATTAAGTAAATTACACTACTTTAGACTACGCTAGGGGGGGGGGGCGCCCCCAATCCACCCAGGATTCGCCACCGTGGCTAACTTGCATAACTTATAGCCTTTGTCCCGGGGACTATGAGGCTTATGTAAACCCCTGGAGGCATAGTTATCTGACTTTTGAACAATATTGAACAACAAGGGTATCTCATAGCTTTGATCGAATGACTTTGGGGAAGAAAAGACGTGGGAGGGGGGCTGGTTTCCTCTGATAATTTTTGACTCTTAAACCAGGCACTAGAATTTATCAACTTCCAATCGAATGAGCCCCCTCTGAAGTTTACACAACCCCCTTTCCATATGAAAAGACTCTTTGGAAAAAATTATAAGAATACATAATAGCCTTATGGTTCTTTACTATAGAGAACGCTTGAGCGTTATATTGCATTTTTTTTTCAGCCACCACAATGCTGTTTAGGCTGCCACTTTAGGCACTTGTTCCGTCATCTCGACTGATCACTACCAAGTCATCTGGTCCTTGCTAATATAGATTCATAACGTATTTCTTAATAACCTAACTCATTCTTGGTAAATTTCATTCACTGCAACATATTCTGGGTAAGTTCAACCGCAGTAATTCGCAGAGGTGTTATGCCTGCTGACAAATATATTCAGGGGAGTGGACAAACCAAAAAATATGCTTAAATTCTGGTTACTATAATTAACAAAGTACTTGTTTCGGTAAATTTGACAGAAGTCAGGTAGAAGGAACAAACCATTGGATCCCCCATTCAATGATTTTTCCAAAAGTAATGATCACCGACGTCCCTCCCACCCTCCTCTTCCTAGTTGAGCCAGATATAGCCCCAGGCTTCATACAAAGTTTTTTTTTTTATTTATATTTAAATAGGCTTTATTTGGCATTATAAACCAACTGCTGATGAGAACCAAGCACAAAAAAAAAAAATCAAAGCCAGAAAAAACCTCAAGCTTTTTGTATATAGCCTAAGGCAGGACCCATTAAGAGATAGGATCTGGTACGTAATTATGACCGCAACGACTATTACACTTGACAAGAATATTCAATGGGAATCAAATACCCTATGCTTTTCTCTCTCATTTCTGTCCTATACCATGAATTTACCAAAATTATTTTATTATACACTTTTAATGAGACTACACTGCATTAAAATGGCTAGGCTTATTTGAATTATGAAAAATTAAAATCCCAAAAGCTTATTAGCTATGTAATATGTAATGAGATGCTTGAAACTTCGACATCTATATAAATTTATATAATAGCAAAACAACTCCATTAACGTTCGACAATCTGTATTTGTACACACACAGCAAAAGCAGTGTAAATATCACAGATTCCGTTTTAAAACAATTTCTACAATGCAAAAAAGAGATACTACACATTTAGGAAAAAACAGAATCTTGTAACATCTTGAAAACTAAAAAAAAAAAAAAAAAAAACACGGGAAAACGCTCTGAATAAAAAAATGTCCAATCTTTTATTATAGTGGGCCGCATTATCCCTTGAAATAATTCAACGGGCAATAGAACCTATTAGATTTAAAGAAAAATGGGTACATAAAGAAACAATTAAAAGCCATTACTTTAATATTTTCTGCCATTAATTTCAGCGGCAGTAAGATTGAGTGTGGACCCCACTTTTGCGAAAACGTATGAAGAAAGGTCACAGAGCTGACCTTTCAAGGTCAGCACCCACCCACTTATTATTTCTACTAACAAGTCGCCGCAGCAACAAGCCGCATGAGGCCAACACAGCTACGCACGCTCCTCCTCCATCCCAATCTATTCAAAGCCTCCCTCTTTACAGCCTCCCAGGAAGTTCCCTTTTTTTTAAATTTTTCTTTATGACATCCTCCCGCCCCAAACCAGGACGACCTGCTTTCCGTTTAGCCCTAGGCGGTTGGCCGAAAAGGGCAATCTTCAGCAATCTGCCATCCTTCATCCGCAGAACGCGGCCTAGTCATCTCAACCTTTCTTTCATTATAGCCCTTGAAAGCGGGATTGAACCACATTTTTCGTACAGCCTACTGTTTGAAATACGGTCAGTCAGCCGAGTACCCACTACAATCCGTAGGCAATTTCTCTGCGTAACATCTAGCAAATCTTCATCCACTTTTCGAAGCGCCCATGGTTCAGAGCCATATTTGACTACTGTCATCACTGTAGCTTCCAATATTCTAATGTTGGTTTGCAGACTTACCTTCCTATTCTTCCAAAGTTTTTTTTAACTGTGAAAAAACACCCTGAGCTGAAACTCTCGATTAGCGCTGGCACGACCGTGCCATACTTTAAAGTTATAAAGGTAGTGTAGGGTGTACGAAAAACCTTTAGGTGCGGCATAAATATCAACAAATTTATGAGATGAAGTAAAATATTTTTTAATGTTAGTATTTTTTTTTAATTTTCAGCAATTCTGCTAAAAAATGCTACTTGAAGTAAAAATGACTAGCGGGTCGAAGTGCGTCTCGCGGGCCGATGGTTGGACATCCCTGCTCTGAACCAATTGGAAGAGCATGCTAAGTTTAACAATGTACAGTAATTTCAAAAGATATCACACATTATACCTTTTAAATTAGCTTAGACAAAGAGCCGTACCTGTGGTCAAATAATGCTTGCTAAAATTATAGCACTGGATATTGATATAAAATTATTTTTGTCACGCAAAAACTGGCATAAGGTTAGTTTTGGGTTGTATCATGGCATTACATAGTTTGCAAAGATTGAAAAAAAAACGACAGGAAAAGTAGAAAGAAAAAGGAAAATAAAAGAGAGAAAAAAAGAGAAAGACATAAAACACATAAACCTATAAAACAATACTTAAGATCGATGGAACATGTCCAAGAATGCTTCATATAGTCTACTGGATTAAGGACAAAAAAATCAAATAAATTCCTTCAGCTACTAGATTCAGGGCAAGGATAGATCAAGATATCACTAGGTATACGAAATCCCGCAGAAATGGAAGGCTATCCTTCTACTCTTTTGACATAAGACATAAGCCAGTGAAAGCTGAATATCCTTAAACTGTTTGCAAAGCAACCAATATACAATATTTAAAATGGAAGAATCTTAATATTAACCTCGGAATTCCTAATTTAATATCTTAATTTGAGAAAAATATCTTATACATCTTATCTAACATATCTTGGTTTAACTAATTGAATCCTGTAAGAGTTCTTATCCAACTGATTATTCTCTGGCGTAAAAGCACAACCTACACAAAGGAATATACACCCACAATATAGGAAAGATATCAGGTTTATTTTGCTAATCCATGGGGGGGGGGGAGTAGGAGTTACACTTAAACAAGGACAAGATCCCTTTTCAGTTAAACGTGCCTCTATTTTGAACAAGTAGTATTAGAGAATATTAGAAAGATTGTATTTGTAATAGCATTAGAAAAGCTATGCAACGTTAGAAGTTTGTAAAGATATGAAAGAAAAGTAAAAAAGAACAAAGCAAAATATAAAAATTAAGCATATGACAGGAAGGTAAACCCAACGATTTTTTAGTAAAAGCAGAATCTAACAGAGAAAGAACTTCCTTTTTAATTGGCACTAATGTACAAAACAAACTTACAATTGAATGAGGATTTACCCGTTAGAAGAAAGGATAAACAGTAAAAAACTAGCACAAAATTCAAAGAACAGTGAAGGGTGGATAAATTTGTGATTAATAAGTAGAAATTGACCTGTTCAGTAATTTTCTTAAGGAGATCTCGCCTTTGTTTCCAAAGTTTAACGGCAGGTGTAGCACAATCATTGAAAGTCTCTAAGTACAGTCTTAAAGCCAAGCCATCATCTTTCTGAGGGATTTTATTTAAAGTCTGAAAACGGGACAAAATTAATAAATAAAGATCAGGAATATAAACACTTATCTAAAGGAAATACTAAAAACATGGCTTTTACTCATAAGAAAACCCCCTTCTTTTCGCCAAAGCAAATAAATAATAAAGTTCACACTCGAATAACTTAAATATCTCAGTTGAGAACAAAAATTAGAATCATAACCCCGCTATCCATAACTTGTGTCTTTTTCGAGATTCAACTTTGGATACTACGCTACTACTAACAACTCAATGGAGTACCAGGCCACATGAGGCCAAAACAGCAGAGTACGCTCCTTATCCATCCCGTCATATTAATAGCTTCACTCTTTGCCCCCTGTTAAGAAGTTCTGGTTTCTTTTAAATCGCTCCTTATGAACATCTCCAAGCCCATTTAGGGGCCGACCTGCTTTTCGGAGGGCCCCAGATAGATGACAAAAAAGAACAATCTTCGGCAATCAGTCATCATTCTTCCGTAAAACAAGTACTAGCCATCTCAATAAATATTTCATAATAGCAATACGGGACTCTGATGCTAGAAAGTAATTACTAGAAAGGGCCACTAGAAAGTGGCCCCTAGAAGGTGGTATTCAGCCACATTTTGGTACAGCTTGTTGTTTGACGTATGGTCAGTCACACTAATACTTAAAATTATCCATAAACCATTCCAATTGAATATATAAAACAATTCTTCCTGCGACTTTTGAAACACCCACGTTTGAGAAACATACCTGACCATTAACATCATTGTAGCTTCAAATATTCTTGGTTCGCAGATTTATCTTCCTGTTATTCTGAACTTTTTTTATTCTCATTCAAGGAGTATGCACTCAGGGATGTACGAAAGAGGAGGGGGTTGATTTAGTTCGGGGGATGATTTCGAAGTGTAAAAACTGGAACAAAATTAATAAATCAAGCATGGGAATATAGTAAAACTACTCCTTTTTTATTGATAACGGAACCCCTTCCCTTCCTCCAAACCAAATAAATAATAAAGCTCAGACTAAATTAACTCACAGGAGTTTGACTAATTACAAGAATAAAAAGGGTTTATTCACTACCCTAGCTTTAAGTTAGTCCGAGCACTTCAATATTATAAATAAATAAAGATGCAAGCAAACAAAAACAGCAACAACTAAAAAGTCAACAACAACAACAAACAGTCAACACATTTAGACATAAAAAATACAAAGTAATAAAACCACTAATTAAAATGACGATTAAAATCCTGCAATAGAACTCAAGAATATATTTCTTGAGTTTGGAAGAATAGGAAGATAAGTCTGTAAACCAAAATTAAAATTTTGGAAGCTATAGTGATGGCAGTGGTCAATATGGTTCTGAAGTATGGGCGCTCCTAAAAACGGATGAAGATTTGCTAGATATTTTCCAGAGAAATTTCCTACGGACTGTTCTGGGTACCCGGCTGATTGACCGTATTTCAAACAGTAGGTTCGGCGAAAAATGCGGTTCTATCCTGTTATCTAGGGCTATAATAAGAGAAAGGTTGAGATGGCCTGGGCACGTTCTGCGGATGAAGGATGACAGATTACCGAAGACTGTCCTTTTTGGCCAATCGTCAAAGACTAAACGGAAAGCACGTCGTCCTGGGTGGGGGCGGGAGGATGCCATAAAGGAAGATTTAAGGGAAATGACAACTTCCTGGGAGGGTGTAAAGAGGGAGGTTTTGAATCGATTGGGAAGGAGGAGGAGCATTCGTAGCTGTGTTGGCCTCAGGCGGCTTGGTGCTGCGGAGAGTTGCTAGTAGTAGTAGTAGTAGTAATACTTTTCTTGAGCGCATGTTTTGAATTTAATTAACAGAGATATTATTTATATAACATGTTAATTAATCATTATTGTTATAATTATATTATTACATATAATATAATTATATTATTACATATAATATAATTATATTATTATATTAATGATTATAACTAATAATAAGACATTAATTATATATTACAATTTACATAGCGATACAGATATTGACGTAATCAACTTATTTTGATAGAGAATAAGCAGTCGGAGTTACTCTGTTAATTTTTTAATACTTGGTTGGTTCGCTGTAATTAATATTTCACAATTAGTTTACAGAGAGGTACTAACTACAAATAAAGTTTGAGCTTCTTTTATTGTTTCATTCTTATTCAGTTAGGATTTGGTACGTTTAGAAGAAGAAGAATAATATGTTTGTTTCCTCAACAGCTTTCCTCAAAAATATTATAGTGTAGCAAACACAGCAAACAACAGCAACCTTATAAGAAAATCGAAATATATTTTCTTGTGATTATTATCTCTTCTAATCAGCAGTTGTACTAAACCAATTCTGCTCAAGTCACCCTCAGGGCTATACTGTGGTGTTTATCCTCCCCATAGTATAGTGCAGACGGTTTGATATCATCTATTTTCCCTTCTTGTTCTTAGTTTTATTTTTGTGTTTAAAGCTTTTTCCAATAGGCAATGATTAGAAGTCCTCCAAAAAAAAAAGTTCCCCCAGATCCCAAATCAAATTCCAGTGAAAGTGTCATAGTGAAAGATACCCATCCTGGCTGGTCAAGCACCCTATCTCAAAGTTCTAATGATAGCTCCAATTCGGAGAATAGGACAATGATAAGTGTAGGGGCTAATGTAACCATAAACGATGATAATGGGTTTCAAGAGGTCCTCTCTAGAAGTTCTAAAAAAAGGAAAAAAATGTCCCCAATTAAAAGCATTTCCCCTCTTCCTGCCCAAGATCCTCCCTCCAAAAACTTAGGAATTTACCTTAAAATTACTCCCACTACCCCCTTTGAAATAAAAATGATCACTGCAATAAGAGTTGCAATTTTTAAATTGCTAAAATCAATGTTCTCTCTTAACATTAACCGTGATGGATCTCTGCTAATAGCTGTAGAAGATCAGAAATCAGCAGATACAATAATTAACCTTAAATCCCTTCTGAATACCCTAATTATTGCATCTAATTGGAACCCAAAACAATCACCAACAAAAATAGTAGTTTATAATGTTCCCCCAGAGATATCTACTCAGGAGTTAAAAGAAGGCCTCTCAGATAGGGCTGGAAACACAATCCCAATTGAGGATGTTACCCAACTTGGAAAACCTAACTCTAATGGCCTAAAAACTAGTAGATCCTTCCTATTCACACTAAAGGATAAAATTGATATCCCAGAAAAATTATTCCTATTTGGGCAAATCAAACCACACAAGGAATACAAACCTAAGCCTATTCAGTGTCAGAAGTGTTTCAAACTGGGACACACGACAAACAAATGCAATGAAATTCTCCAAGAGTGTAGTAATTGTAGATCTTTCCATCCTAAAGAGCTGACAACTTGCAACAACACTCAGCCTACATGCATCAATTGCAAAGGCCCACATGAATCTACAAATAAATCATTATGCCCTGCATACAAGAAAAGAGCTCTAACACTCCAAATATCAACAGAGAAGGCCATCCCATACCCCTTTGCAGCAATGGAAGCAAATGCTGCCCAACAATACCAAATAGAGCCTGTAATAAAACCAACCAAAACCCCCAAGTCAAATGCCCCCAATGCATCAAGCACCCCATATAAAACCCCATCTTCTAAGCCCCCTAGCTCAAATCCCTATCAGAAGGAATCACCAAGCCAACAAGCCTCGTTTTCCGGTGAGATGAGGCCAGCCTGGCCCTTCCTCCCAAGAAGAAACAAACCAGAAACACTACCAGGAATCAATCCCTTAACCAACAAACAGGATGCACTACCAAAAATGCAATCCCCAAATATATGCTTATTCATTCTAAACTGTAATGCAGTTCAGGCCATGAACATACATCAACTACAGAAAACAAAAATTATTGCAGAATTGGCAAAAATCTACATCCCAGATGATATGCTCATTCAAGCAAAAAAAGATCTTGCTTTACTTTTAACAAAGCTGAACATTGATACACAGTCATATGAAGAATAAATCAACAACACAACATTTATCAATACTCCAATGGAACGTAAGATCACTCACAGAAAATAAGCTAAATGAACTAATATCATTTATGAATAATAATTCCATTAATATTGCTTGCCTCCAGGAAACTCATTTAACCCAAAATCAACAAATTAAGTCTCTGGGATATACTATCCTGAGAAAGGATAGATCTTCAGAGAGAAAAAGAGGTGGTGTAGCTTTATTAGTTAATAATAATATAAAATTTTGTGGCATCAATTTTCCAGATTTTGAAAATGATGTTGATGTAATTGGTATAATTGTTTGGCTGAATAATTTAAAAACCTACATAATAAGCTTTTATAACCCTAATGGCCAAACTACAGATGCCAAGGATTTCTTTAATTATATAAATAATTCTAATTTGTTAAAAAATATCATTATTTGTGGTGATTTCAATGCCCACAGCTTTTTGTGGGGGAATAAACCAGCAAATAAAGCTGGTAAATTTATTGAGCATATGACTTCAAATAATAATGAATTAGCTGTTGCTACCCCTCCAAACCTGAATACATATTTCAACCCCAAAAGTGGCAAATTCTCCACAACTGACCTACAAATTGTGTCTTTAAATTTTTTGAACAAAATTTACATAAATAAAATTGATAGTCTATGTACAGACCACTTTGCTATAGTTTGCTCCCTAAATGAACCTGCTGAAACTTCATCTCATACCTCCAAATATATCAACACTAAAGCAAATTGGTCTATTTTCCAAAATAAGCTAAATGATGAAATTACAAGTTTCACCTAAAGTTCATCCATTTCTAACACAACAGTTGACACACATGCTGAAGCGTTGACATCTTTACTAATAAATACAGCTAATCATGCTATCCCCAGGACAACACCTAAGAAAACATTCCCTTAACAAATTCCTAAAGCATGGTGGACAAATGAGTGCCTAAATAAATGGAGGATAAAAAAGGCAGCTAGGACAGAATTCATAAAAAAACCAACACCTACTACATATTTAAAAAAATTACAAGCAGAATCTAATCTAAAAAGGACTATAATAGATGCTAAATATAAATACTGGAATAATTTTGCAAATAATCTCTCCAGAGAAACGCATGAGCCAATTATACATAAAGTCATAAGCCACATATGTGGGAAAAAGACTTCTCCCAACCCACTCCTGTATGAGCTTATACATAATAATACCCATTATGACAATGATAATGAAAAGGCTAACCTATTTGCAACTCTTTTTGTTAATAAGCTAACATCAAATAATCAAAGCAAACTGTCCACAATTCCTATGAACCCTAGTTACCAACCACGCCCAGGATCCGAGTACATAACTAATCCATTTTCAATCCAGGAATTGAATAATGCAATACATCATATTAGGTCCAAAACTAGCAGCAGCTATGACAATATACACCCTACATGGATAAAGAATCTCACACCTTCATACAAACAAGAACTACTAAATTGTTATAATCACGCTTGGGCATCTTCTAGGTTCCCCAATATATGGAAATATTCGTCCCTCCTACCAATCCTAAAGAAAAATAAACCAAAAGATAACCCTGAGTCTTATAGGCCCATAATGATTACACCTGTGATGGGGAAAATAATGGAGAAAATGATTTATCACAGACTCCTCTGGTTTGTTGAGAAAAATAACATGATCCCACACACTCAAACTGGATTCAGGAAATACCACTCCTCAACAGATGCTTTCATTTTGCTAACAAATGCAATAAATGAATCTTTCTCAAAAAATAATATCCTAGTGGCAGCTTTCCTAGATTTTGAAGGAGCATATGACAATTTGAACCACCAAATCCTTTTAAATAAACTTGCAAACCTTGGAGTACCTCCTAAGCTAGTATCCTTTATCAAATCCTTCATAGAAGTGCGAAGTTTCATTGTTTGTGTTGGTTCAGCCTCTTCACCCCAAAAGACAATATCCAAAGGCCTACCTCAGGGAGCAGTCCTCAGTTGCCTCCTATTTGCCCTATATCTCTGGGACATGAACCTACCCCACACGAATCTACAATATGCTGATGATCTGGTGCTATGGTCATCTGGCAACACCTTTCAGATAGCACAGTCAAATCTCCAAAAGTCACTTTTCCAGTTTGAAAAATTCTCTCAACATTCAGATTTACCCATTGCACCCACCAAGTCAAAAATAATCCAATTTCACCGGAACCGAAACCATGTTAATGCAAAACTAACTCTAAATAAAACAACTATTCCAGAAGATAATAATATTAATTACCTAGGTCTCATGCTTGACCAAAAACTTAATTTCCACCTCCACATTTCAAACACAATAAAAAAATGCTATAGAAAAGCAAATATACTAAAAAGACTTCTTTCCACACCCTGGGGTTGCAAGGAGAAAACCTTACTCCAGTTTTATAAATCACATATAAGACCCCATATTGACTATGGGCTCATTGTCTATGGTGCATGTGCAAAGACCCAGATGCAAAAAATTGAAACAACACAAAATGATATAATACGTCTCATATTTGGTCTTAGGAAACCCACAAGCACCAAGTTTCTGCTTATGGAGAGTGGATTAACAACAATAAGGGAGAGACGTAGCTTTCTCTTGATAAAACATCTTACAAAAATTGAATCAAATAGCTCACACACATTACATAATTGGTTAAGAAATCCAGCCATGTATAGAGGTATTGCAGATGAGTATGCCAATATTCAAAAGAAGTTCCCTGTACCAGCAAAGTCTATTGCACCTACTTTCCCCCAATCCCCTCCATGGAATTGGTCATTTCCCATAATAAATACTGAATTTTCAAAATGGAATAAAGATTTAACTCCCATTGCTTTTGTCCAGAAAAAATTTGCAGAACTTAATACAATTACCTATAAAAATCACTTCCAAATATTTGTTGATGGGTCAAAAATGAATGAGAAGGTTGCAAGTGGTGTTTTCCTTCCTCACCTGAAAATTGCAATGGGCGAGAGATTATTTAATAATTTATCTATAATGTTTGCTGAGTTAAATGCCATAATCATGGCATTAGAACACCTTAAGCAAAACCAATCTTTGATTGAAAATTCGAATAATATTATCATCTATTCCGACTCTTTATCAAGCCTTGAGTTGCTGGCCTCAGCTCCTCAATATAAGTTAGACATTGACACTTATCATTGTCACAGTATTATTGATAATCTTGCTTCAAGTGGCATAAAAACTTACTTTCAGTACATTCCTAGCCACTCTGGCATAAGTGGTAATCATCAGGTTGATGAAATAGCAAAAAAGGACCATTGCCTATTTGAATGTAATATGCTGACGTCTGCACAACATACCTTGCTTTCTAAACTGTTAAAATACTTCAAACACCAAAAAATCCCACTATCAGCCAAGAGCCTAGCCAACTATACCTGCACACAGAGCATAGAAATCGACATCTATCATCTTATATTTGAACTCCTAGAGTCAAAAGATCTGCTGAAAGATATCTGAATATATATAATAAATATGAGGCAATCAAGCCTGTAGCTCTGTAGCCCACAGAGTGAAGCAAAAGGAAAAGGGCTAAATAGTTTTACTGAAAAGCCCGCTTTGCTGTTAAATAGAAGAAGAAGAAGCTTTGAGCTAAGACGACCACGTCAATATATATATATATATATATATAAGAACATACAATGAAGCGAAAGAAAAAGAAAAAGAATAACAAAAATCACACAGAAAGTGCTTTTTCAAGGGAAAATATTTTGATATTAAGAGTAATAAAATTGATTAAAATTAAAATAAAATGCTACATAGAGAAATTGTGATATCTCTCCGGTGCTGAAGAATTTGCCGGTAATTTCGGGTGGACGGAAACGTACCGCGACAAAATCCCAAGTCTGTATCAATACATCAACCCTCCAATTCTCCGACCCTGGTTTGCAAGAAGTCTTTGACTTTTTAACTAACATTTCACTGTTTAATTATTGACTAACGAATGATTATTCATTCTGATTTTTTTTTCTTGTTTTGGCATCCTATGCCAGTTTTTCAGATTTGTGTGTGTGTGTCTGTTTTTTTAACATTTTGACTCCAGAATTCGACTTCGGCCATTCGGGGCTTCTGATAGTAATTTTTTAAATAAATATATTACCATCAACTGTGCCACCATAACTAATAACTAATTAATTACTAGTTTTTACAGAATTAATCACTTAAAAGAAAGATTTTTTTTTGAATATACTAACTTGGTCAGTATTGGAACCCGAGAATAATAATTTAATTTCAACAACTAGATATAGTAAATAGATACTTGTTGTTCAATAGAAATAACTAGCGAAATATATAAATAGAAATAACTATCTATCTAACTAACTATTAATTAACAGAAATAACTAACTATCGAAGAGCCTGTAGGACGAAAGGCATACATATGAAAAAACGTAATACATTGTTTAGTGAGATCTGGAGAGAACAATCTTTTGCGCCTTTTCTCTAGACACAAAATTCGAAGTCCTCTTACCCTCACATCCCCCCCCCAAAAAAAATCATGCAAGTTTCAACTTGATCCCCTAGCCATAAGACAAAACAGGAAATACTAACTAAAATACATAGAAAATTCTTTACATTGTATTGAAATCTGGCAGCTATGCACAATGTCTATATCGAGAAATACTTGCTTACCCTTCAGGCAAAAACATACACTCTCTTGTGAGGATTCGAAAACCTACCGACTCTGACTGTAAAAGTACTTTGGAGAAACCTTTAGCCATCGAATAGCACCACGAGATCATAGCTAGATTAGTGATGGGCAGGATGTTACGGACATTTACCAATTATGCAAACATAAGATCAATAATAGTATAATTCCATACAACATTTCTTTATATAATAATAATAATTAACAAAATAATTCCATCACTGGGTCACTTTTTTTACTATTAAAATGAAGGCCCTTACGCATCTTATTAAATATAATAATTGAGGTGGATAAACTGAATGTATACGAGAAAAAAAAAAAAAAAAAAAAAACAACTATGACCTACCTCAATAAGGTTTGGATATACTTTCAGACAGTAGTTCAAAATTTTTTGACACAGAGTCAGAAGGGCATTCCTTTCATTTTCGTGTTCACCATTAACTTCAAGGCCATGAAGCGAGCTTGTTAACAGAGACAAAGCAAGATCGAAGCCGATGGCGCCATCTAAAATTAAAGATTAGAATTATTAGAAATTAAGGGAGTAGTTGGGACAATTTTTTTATTCTCCATTTT
>JAQQPU010000839.1:1123-52720 GCA_029168905.1 Artemia sp. Kazakhstan ARC1039
TGTTCATCTTTGATTTAGTCCAGTAGGTCTTTACTTTTAGTTGAAAATGTCCTCTTGTGGAAAAAATTTTTTGTTACTCTAACAAGTTTATCACTAGACATAACTTTACAGAAAATTTAAGTTTGAACAATTACTCGCTATTATTTCTACTCATCTTTGATTTAGTCTAGTAGCTCTTTACTTTTAGTTGAAAAATGTTCTCTTGTGGAAAAAAAGTTTTTGTCACTCTAACAAGTTTTATCACTAGACATAACTTTACAGAAAATTAAAGTTTGAACTATTATTCGTTATTATTTCTGCACATCTTTGATTTAGTCTAGTAGCTCTTTACTTTTAGTTGAAAAATGTCCTCTTGTGGAAAAAAAAGTTTTCGTCACTCTAACAAGTTTATCACTAGACATAAGTTTACAGAAAATTTAAGTTTGAACAATTATTCGTTATTATTTCTGCACATCTTTGATTTAGTCTAGAAGCTCTTTACTTTTAGTTGAAAAATGTCCTCTTGTGGAAAAAAAGTTTTTGTCACTCTAACAAGTTTATCACTAGAAATAAGTTTACAGAAAGTAACCTCTTAGTTTAACTGAGGTATTGGACCTTTCATCTATGCCGAACAAAAAAAAATAACTAGTTGAAGTTGTGTTTAAATTCTTCATCAATATAAAATCAAAAACATGAAAAATAAAAATGTAAAATGTATATTTCAAAGAAATAATAGCCTTCTTAATAATTTAACGTCGATAAACAGTGGAAACTGGTTTTCTTCAGTATTGTTTGTGAATGATTAAAAGATGGTGACTGACAAAAACATTTCTGAAACTAAAGAAAACCTTAAAATTTAGTAAATTGTCAAACGACGTCAAAATTTAATTTTTTCCAGAAATTGAAACCCGCTGAAAATTTTCAAGAACCATTCTCCCACAACATTGTTTAAATTTTAATTTACATTTCCATCATAGTGTTCTCAATCTTTTTTAGGATGTGTGGCATGTGTGGGGGCTCACTCTCGAGGAGGAGGAGGAGCTTCTAGCTACATATAATGAAATCGACACCATCGAGATTTCACCTGAGGAGGAGGAAGAGCTTCTCTGTACATGTAAATCAGAGGATCTCTTGAGGAGTGGGTCTTCGGATCGAATACCTAACCCGAGACTTCGAGTGCGCTAGGATTTATTTGCGGAGGTGACTCAATCTCAGGAGATACCCTCTCTCATAGATATTATGCCAGTGGAGAAGGACGAGGTTCAAATAATTGAACCTGATATAGTATACATTAAAACTGTGATAAATATCGATATCACAATAGAATAAATATTTGAAGATTGTTTGTAAATTTGTTTATTGATTAAATGCATATATATACAATAATGTTTTTAAATCTTCACTTTAGATTTCTTCTTCTTCGGTGTATAGGCAACTGTCGTGAACCACTAATGCAGGTAAATCATTTGGATTCACTGTATATTGATCCTGATTCGTTAGCCTTAACCTAACTTAACCAGAAAAGAAAGGGAACATTTTCGATTTCGAAACAATTTTATTGAATAATTACAACAACAACAATAATACTAAGCATGTACAATTAGCGATACAGTTTATTGTTTTCGATATGTTTCACTAATGCATTTAAAGCTCATTGAAGTCTGTTCACATGCGCTATATCAACTTTTGCAGTGAAACATAATTGATCCTCCATTTTAAATTTGCTCAAGGATATCACATTTCTTGCATATACTACATCCCATTCCAGACAAAGCCGTGATCCTTTCGTGATTTCCACCGCAATGTTTGGTACTCTTGTATTATTACCATCAACTTCTATTAGGGTAAACATTCCACTCGCCATCAACACATAAATATATATCCAAATGAGTAAAGTCAAAACTGTTCTTCTCACACCTTTGAATTCTATTCACAGACTAATAAAACTTTAGCAAAAATCCTTTCCTCATACTCTCTGCAATCCTTCGCCGCTAATATGTAAGCGATCCTCTGATTGGTCTAGAAGGAGATGTAACTGAGTCTCTGATTGGTTTAGAAGGAAACACGTGATCCTGTTTCCTATTCCTGCATCATAACATTCTTCCCTAGCGTGCACTTGGCCAAACAACAACAACAAATAAATCGACCTTGGAAATTTAGTTCCCCTAGATCAATACATTCTCCATGGCGGTTATGTAAATCACCCCTCGTGACATTACAATGGGCCAAACAACAACAACAACAATAAATAAATCGACCTTGACATTATCCATCAGATATTAATAAACCATGAATAAATGGAGTCCCGTTCGATGTTAGAGTCAATTGTAGATGATAGCATGGTTTTCGTTCAGTATTCAATGCCCATAAATGGAACCCTTTCATGAGTCCTAGATCAATAAAATTCCCAATCGATTATGCAATCAACTTCTCAGAAATCCATTTCCCCTAGGGAGGCTATGCCCATATTTGGTGCCCCGTCGGACTGACAGCACAGGTGTTCTCCCTAGAGACTCTATGCCCAAATATGGACTCCCCCCTGGAGTACTAGGGTCCTTTCTACTTTCGACTATTAAAAAAGGCACAAGTTATTCCGATTTCCAATTGAATGAGCCCTTTTCGAAGTTTCTACGACAACTTCTTCGATACGAAGTGCCCTGGTCAGAAGGAAAAATATAATAAATAATAAATTGTGCCAACATTGTTCTTATATGCCCCCAGGGCATAACTTAAAATCCTTGCCCTGGGGATTTTGGGGGAGTGACATCCTCAAAAACATATTTTCTCTCTGGAAATCAACTACGCTGAAAAAATAGCTAGCTCAAAATTTTGATGTGTTTCGGGAAATGTTGGGCATGGAAGGGGTGTTAGTTGCCTTCCAATCTCTTTCGACTCTAAAAAAGGGCACAAGCCACTTCAATTTCCAATTGAATTAGCCCTTTTAGAAGTTTCTACGACAACTTCTTCGATACGAAATGTCCTGGTCTAATACATTGTGCCAACATCGTTCTTATATGTCCCCAGGGCATAACTTAAAACCCCTGCCCTGAGTGTTTTGGGGAAGTGACCTCCTCAAAAATATGTTTTTGTTTGGAAATCAACTCTGCCTAACAAAATGGCTATCTCAAAATTTTGATTGGATGTGTTTGGTGAAATGGTGGGCGTGGAAGGGATGTTAGCTGCCTTCCAATCACTTTCGACTACTAAAAAAGGCACTACCCGTTTCAATTTCCAATCAAATGGGCCCTTTTCAAAGTTTTTACGACAACTCCTTCGGTATGAAGTGCCCTGGTGTGGAAAAAGAAGAAGAAAAAAAATAATACATTGTGCCAACATGGTTCTTTACGTTTCGTAGGGCACAAGTCCTTCTAATTTCAAATCAAATGAGCAGTTATTGAAGTTTCTACAACATCACAATCTATAAAAATCTTATATTCCCCCAGGGTATAACTTACAACCCTCGCCAAGAGGGCTCTGAGGGGGTAATCAACCTCAAAGAGCCAATTTATAAAACTATTAAGTACGTTGAAAAAATGGCTATTTAAAAATTTTGATTGGATGTGTTTGGGAAAAAAGTGGGCGTGAGAGGGGGGTTAGTTGCCTTCCAATCGCTTTTGACTATTAAAAAGGGCACTAGCCCTTTGAATTTCTAATCGAATGAGCCCTTTTTCAAGCTTCTACGACAAAGCTTTCAATAAAAGCCTTTTATGCCCCCAGGGCATAACTTACAACCCTTACCATTAGGGCTGTGGGGGAGTGATATCCTCTTAGATATAATTTCCAGACCTTTCAATTACTTTGAATAAAATGGCTATCTCAAAATTTTGATTGGATGTGTTTGGATAAATGGTAGGCGTGGAAGGGGAGTTAGTTACCTTCCAATCAATCTCGACTATTAAAAAGGGCACTAGCCATTTCAATTTTCAATCAGATGAGCCCTTTTTGAAGTTTCTACGACAACACTTTCTATAAAAACCCTATATGCTCCCAGGGCATAAGTTATAACCCTTGCCCTGAGGGCTGTGGGGGAGAGTCTTCCTCAAAAATATAATATCTATATGGAAATAAACTACGCTGAACAAAATGACTTACTCAAAGATTGGATGTGTTTGGGGAGATGGTGGGTGAGGAAGGGGTGTTAGCTGCTTTGCAATCACTTTCGACTATTAAAAAGGGCATTAGCCGTTCCACTTTCCAATCGAATGAGCCCTTTTCGAAGTTTCTACGACAACTCCTTCGATACTAAGTGCCCTGGCATGAAAAAAAATAATACAATGTGCCAAGATCGTTCTTTACTTAGGCACCGCGATTGCGCTACCAATGAAAAAGGACATTTTCAATTTCCAATCAAATGAGCCCTTTTTTGAAATTTTTACAACAGCTTTCTATGTAAACTTATATGCCTCCAGGGCATAACTTACAACCCTTGCATTGAGGGCTCTGAGGGGGTTATCACAGGGGGATCAGAAGCTGGAACCATCTTGAACAAAATATAAAAATTATAGGTAATATTTCTTCGTTTAAGATAGTAATTAAAGGGATGCTTTTTAGTAAGTATGAATTTTAGTGTTTTTTTTTTAATAATGATATTGGTAAATGTTTATGGCTCCTGGGGGTGATGATTATGAATATGATAGTAAATTTAATGAAAATGTTAAGGGTTCAGGTTTTTGGTGCTGTTTGGGGACTGTGATATAGATAGGTTATTTTGTTTTCGTTTTTTTATTGTTTTGTAATGTTAGTGTATTTTTGCCACCCCCTTAGACAAGTTTTTACTTCTTGGGATGGCCGCTAAACTTATGTTAAATTGTTTGTTTGTTTAGAATAAACCTCTCTCTCTCAAAATACCTGATTTCTAGAACGTTCAACTACATTGAACAAAATGGATATTTCAAAATTTTGATTGGATCTGTTTGGAACAATGGTGGGCGTGAGAGGGGTGTTATTCGCTCTCTAATCACTTTTAACTATTAAAAAGGCACTAGCCCTTTCGATTGCAAATTCGATGAGCCCTTTTGAAGTTTCTACAACAACGCTTTCAATAAAAACTTTATATGCCCCCAGGGCATAACTTATAACCCTTGCCCTGAGGACAGTGAGGGGGGGGGAGGGGTTGTCATCCTTAAAGACAAAATTTCCAAAACATTCAACTACGTTGAATAAAATGGCTATCCACAAATTTTGATTGCATGTGTTTGGTTAAAATGTCGGCATAAGAAGGGGGTTATTTGCGTTCAAATCACTTTTGATTATCAAAAACGGTACTAGTCCTTTGTATTTTAAATCAAATGAGCCCTTTTTCAAGTTTCTACGACAACGATTTAAATAAAACTTTATATTCCCCCAGGGCATAACTTATAACCCTTGCCCTGAAGACTGAGGGAGGAGTGTCCTACTCAAAGGTATAATTTCCAAAACTTTGAACGTTTTGGGACAAATTCGCTATGTCCTAATTTTTATTGGATGTGTTCGGAGAAATGGTGGGCGTGGAAGGTGTGTTAATTGCCTTCCAATCACTTTCGGTTATTAAAAAGGAAACTAGCCATTTCAATTTCCAATAGAACGAGCCCTTTTTGAAGTTTCTACGACAACACGTTCTATAAAAACCTTATATGTCCCCAGGGCATACTTTACGACCCTTGCCCTGAGGGCTGTTGGGGGGGGGTGTCATCTTCATAGTCCTAATTTCCAGAACTTAAATCTATATTGAATAAAATGGCTATTTCAATATTTTTATTGGATGTGTTTGGGGAAAAGGTGGGCGTGAGAGGGGGGTTAGTTGCTGTCCAATCCCTTTTGACTATTAAAAAGGGTACTAGCCCATTGAATTTCCATTCAAATTAGCCTTTTTTGAAGTTTCTACGACAACGCCTTCTGTAAAAAACCTTATAAGCCCCCAGGGCAAAACTTACAACACTTGCCCTTAGGGCTTTGGGGGAGTGTCCTCTTCAAAAACATAGTTTCTATCGGGAAATCGACTACACTGAACAAAATGGCTATCTCAAAATTTTTATTGAATGAGTTTCGAGAAATGGTGGACGAGGAAGGGCTGTTAGTCGCCTTCCAATCACTTTCGACTATTAAAAAGGGCACAAGCCACTCTAATTTCCAATTGAATGAGCCCTTGTTGAAGTTTCTACGACAACTTCTTCGATAGGAAGTGTCTTGCTCTAAAGGAAAAAATAATAAATAATACATTGTGCCAACATCGTTCTTATATGCCCCCAGGGCATAGCTTAAAACCCTTGCCCTGAGGGTTGCAGGGGAGTGTTCTTCTCAAAACTATATTTTCTATCCAGAAATCAACTACGCTGAACAAAATGGCTATGTCAAAATTTTGATTGGACGTGTTTGGGGGACTGATGGGTTTGGGGTTGGGACTAGTTACCCTCAATCACTTTTGACTATTAAAAAGTGCCCTAGCCACTCACATTTCGAATCGAATGAGCCCTTTTCGAAATTTCTACGACAACTTCTTCGATACGAAGTGCCCTGCTATGGAAAAAAAATAATACATTGTGCCAAAATCCCTCTTTAGTTAGACAGCGCGAATGCGCTGCCTATGATTGAACCAAACTCATGGTTGATTATTGATGATTTAGCTGAATCCATTGAAGAAGGGCGTTAGGAGATTTTACAATTGTTCACTGTCTAATCTCATCATGAACAGATTTCCGAAACCCTAAATCTACACAATCTCTTTCACCAGATCAAGCGTATAAGGATACTTACTTTGAAGTGCACTTACTATATCATCTACAGGGTTATATGTGAATTAAGTTCCCTCATAACTTTAAACAGTCAAAAAAATCCGGATAAACCGAAATTTCTACTCTTGGCATACAGTCAGGCTACAAATAAACCCTATGGTTATATTTTACCGGACCTCAATCAGAACACACCAGAGGATTTATGTGTAGTCACTGATATTTTTTGACAATGAAATTACCGTATCTCTACCAGTTAATAGTAAAAAAAGGTCGTTAGTACTCAAATATGAAGTTTCTACTGAAGAAACTACATGAACACCGGCAATTATTCACCGTCCTAGGTGGTTCAAAACCGCGGCTTAGGATTTTAAAAGAAAACGACTTCTTTAAGCGGGTGGTAGTCTCTTTACACTTTTACTGCTGATCACCGCAGCTTGTACAAATTTTCTCTACATGGTCAAACCCTAAAAACTGACTCAAACAGAACTCGGGCTCAATGGATTACTAATCAAAAGTTTTAGTGCCTTTTTTTGATATTCAGAGTGATTGGAGGGTGGATAGCAGCCCCCCCCCCCCCGCATCTCGTATTTTCCGAAATGCAGCTGATAGAAATTTTGTGACGTCCATTTGTTGTCATATAAACTTCGAAAGCGGTTCATTATATTGGAAATAGAAAGGGCTAGTGCCCTTTTCAATAGTCAAAAGTGATTAGAGGGCAATTAACCCCCTCCCACACCCACTGTTTCGCCAAACGCATCCAATCAAAATTTTGAGATCCAAATTTTGTTCAACTTCATTGATAGGCCCGGAAATTATGTCTTCGATGATGACACCCCACCCCCGTCAACAGCCCTCAGGGCAAGGCTTATAAGTTATGGTCTGGGGGCAAATAAGGTATATTGTAAAGGGTGATCGTAAAAACTCTGGAAGGGGCTCATTGGATTGGAAATCAGATGTTCTAGTGCCTTTTTTAACATTCAGAGTGATCAGAGGGTGGATACCCCCCTTGTAATTCCCCGGAATGAATCTAATAGAAATCTTGAAATGACCATTTGTTGTCGTAGAAACTTTGAAAAGAGCTGATTCATGAGGAAATTGAAACGGCTAGTGCTCTTTTTAATAGTCGAAAGTGATTGGAGGGCAACTAACCCCCCTCCCACGCCCACCATCTCTCCACACAAGTTCAATCAAAACTTTGAGATAGCCATTTTGTTCAACTCAGCTTAAAGGTCCAGAAATTATGTATTTGAAAATGACAACCCCCTCCCCCCCAAGTCCTCTGGGCAAGGGTTGTAAGTTATGCCCATTGCGCATTTAAGTTTTATATAGAAAGGGTCTTCGTATAAACTTTGGATGGGGATCATTGGATTCCTAATCAGAAGTTTTAGTTGCCTTTTGAGATTCAGATTGATCAGAGGGTGGATACCCCCCACCCCCATACTCACACCTCGTATTTTCCCGAAATGCATGTGATAGAAATTTTGAGATAGTCATCTGTTCTCTTGGGAACTTCGAAAATAGCTCATTTGAATGGAAATTGAAAGGGCTTGTGCTTTAATTATTAGTCTCAAAAGTGATTGGAGGGAAACAAGCCCCCCTCCCTCTCTCATCAATTTCCAAAGTACATCTAATCAAAATTTCGAGATAGGTATTTTTTCAGTGTAGTTATTCCCTCTTCTCACTCAATATTAGCAACGCACTGCCTAAATTAAACAGACCCCGTCCCAGAGCTCCATATTCTCAACTTTTTCAACTTAACAGGCGTTTGCCCCGATACCTAAAATTTACAAAAATAAAATTAGAGGATACTATGAAAATGAAAAAGGCTATAAAGATAGATAAATCGAAAAATTAACTAAAATTTCGTAAACTTTACTACAAAAATAACTTACAATCTTAGCTTAATTTTAAGAGACAGAGTTCAACTGAAAAAAAATCCGAAAAGTTTGACTGATTGATCTCCTTTTCTAATAAAAAATAAACTTTACTATAAGATTAGCATCGGTTTTTCAATTATTACTGGGTAATCTATCTTTCATCTAAAGTTTCTCTTCCTCCCACAAAAATTCCTCAATTGAAAACTCCCTCAGTGTGGAATCATCACCCCCTCCCAAGAAGTTGCCCTCGGACAATTCCTTTATTGCTGGAAGTTTCCCAAAGAAAATTTCTTGAAGACGATTCCGCCTGAACAGTTCTTACTAGCATACTTCCCTTTGAAAAAAATGATATCTCTGATCGCTTTCAAGTCATGCAAAAAAAGCCGCCCTGTGTGGAATATTTTGCCCACAAATCCACCACCCTCAAATGAAAAGTTTTTCCCACTGAAAAATGTTCCTATGGGGAATAACTCTAGGTGATAATTCCCCCATGAAGATTTTTTTCCGTGGAATAAGCCCCCCTTGCCAAAAAGTAAAATCTCTAAGATAATTGTAACCACCCTGAATATTTCCCAAAGAATTCCCACGAAGATCTTGACATGTAAAATTAAGTCACCTAAGAGAAAGTAAGACATATAAAACGAATTTAGTATCTTCTGCTACATAAATGAGAAAAATATTGAAAAATGGCGAGGGTGACCAAATGTTTTCTCGTAATGGACGATAAAATTAGATTTAGTCAAAGCAGATAGTAGTTGTGAGACAAAAGAGGGGTTATTCGTATGTGACTTTGTTTTCAAACATTAGGCATTCGTTTTTTGTTGTAAGACAAAGAGCTGGCGAATAGGGTACGTGTGACTTTATTTTCAAGAAATCTTCAAACCCTTTTTTTAGTCTTGTAATTTCAAATCACTGGTAAAAATTTAAGCCAAACTTTTATGACGTCAAATAACGAGAATGTCAAGTAAAATTAGAAAGTTATTTTTAGTTGAAGCTATTTTTATCGAAAAAAAATATTTTCCCCTTATAATACAGATAGATTAATAAATTTACTGACCTTACTCACAGAAACAAAAACTACCATACACCTCAACGAAGATCGAAAACCATATTTGTTTCAGCAAAGAATAATCAATAGAATAAAAAAAAAAAAATAAAGGTAAGCAGACTACAAAATCAGAGGCAACGCTATAGCGTTGCCTATAGTATAGGCTGTACGGCCCCAATGTTTTATTATTTATTATTATTATTTTTTTTTCAGAGGCACTTCATATGGAAGGGGTCGTCGTAGAAACTTCAAAGGGGGCTTATTCGATAATAAATCGAGAATTCTAGTGCCCTTTTTAACAGTCAAAAATTATTGGAGGGAAACTAGCCCCCCTCGAGCCCATCATTCCTCCAAACACATCCAATCAAAATTTGTTTTGATAGCCATTTCGTTCAGCGTAGTTGATTTCTAGATAGAAAATATATTGTTGGGCAAAAGTTTTAAGTTAAGCCCTCGGAGCATATAAGGTTTTTATAGAAGGCGTTGTCGGATGGATAAACCCATCCGATAAAAATTTCAGGTGACGATTTTCTTAAAAATAGTTCAACCATCAGACATTAAAACTCCAGGGTTGACACAACCCCCCAGGACCCAGGGATAGGGATCTACTGAAAACCAATTTTATGACAAATGTTTTCTTTTGTACTTAATATTGAAAATTAGCATTAAAATTATAGTAAAATTTTGAACTGATGAGCTTTCAGCAATTAATATCATTTTACATAAAATATTCAGATTAATTTATTAGCTCTTTTTAAAGTTGTTAAAGACGAATACAGTTTCTCTACAGACACATTTTTAAATACTGCCTCCTTTCCTAACTGTAAATAAAAACCAAAAGCCTACTGCGTCATTGGCGCTTAACTGAAAACGGATTATATTACAAATGTTTTCTTTTCCAGTTCTTACAGTATTGAAAATAAAAATATAATTACAGTGAAATAAATTCTTGAACTGTTGGAGCTTTCAACAATTAATATCATCACTCATCAAGTATTCAATTTGATGTTGTTTATACTTCCCAATACTCTTCAAGACGCATGTAGTTTTCAGTAAAGCGCCGATGACGCAGTAGGTTTTAGAATTTTACAGTGAGAGGAGGTCATATCAAAACTCTTGTTTGTGGTGATTTTTGTTCGTTTCCATCTTGATTTGCACATTCAATTTAGTTTTACTCGCTTTAAGGTTTATTTGTCAATTTACATTAATATCTATTGTATGTTTGTTTGCATTGATTGTTTATTTAATTTCTGTTCGTTTTAAGTTTCATTCATACTTCAATAGGAAAATATTTTTTTTCATTTTAAGCTTGATATCCATATTCAATCTAAGCATTGCTCGCTTTAAGATCGATCTATTCACTTATATTATTACTTGTTGTATGTTCTTGCTATGATTGTTTATTTAATTTCTGTTCATTTTGGGTTTCATTTATTCTTTAATAGTAATTTCTGGTTGTTTTGAGTTGGAATTTTAAAAGGTATTTGTATCTGCTGAGCTTAAATTTAAAATGGCCTTTACTTTTCTTTGAAAAACCCATTTTTCGAAAAGTTTTTTTTTAATTAATAAAAAATTAAAGGACAGAGGAAATGGGAACAAATAAATGACGGACAAGCAGGACACAAGGTCAAGCGGACCTATCCTATAGCATAAAGGGTGAATTCACCCTCAAAGTCCTTGAAATTGGTCTAAATGCACTGGATTAACAAATCAATATCCGGTGGAAGGGAGCTTCCTAGTTTCTATCGGTACTATTTTTTTTAGCATTCAAGACACGGGAAGTGAAATTCGGTTAATTCTAATGAAATACAACTAATTTTATGAAAATGTAATAGTTTAGAAACCAATTTGGGCTATATATTTGCACATTAGGGGGGAGGAGTAAGAGCATAGCATATATTAAATCCGTAACCTAACCTAGGTACCTTTTTTGCCCATAAACCCCAGCAAACTAAAGTATAAATATTCTTCCCGGAGTGAGAAACCCCTGTTTGTCTAGCGACTCAAAGAAATTCTCTCTTACAGAAGCTGCTTGACAAGTTTTTCGCGTCACAATCGCGAAGAACAATACCTTTTTATCTCTTTTCCAAGACGTTATTGAAGCTCTAGAAGCAGATCAAATTAACGTGCAGGATTAAAAATCGAAAATATAAAATTATTATTTACTATATTTTAATTATTTAGATATATTATTTGAAAATAAGAATGGCAATATATACCATAAACCCGATGTTGAATAATATTTAAGTAGCACTTTCATCTGTGTCGGAACTCATCCTTTTGGCTACTTTATTTCTAGTTTTTTGCTTCATACCACTGTATATATATAATTAGGCAGTACGTTTACCACATATGATTTGTGGCTCTTCATTCTCGGTGCGAACGAAAAGCTCCTCCCACTTATTAATGCATTAGCGGGTTAGTGTATATGCGTCAATCAATGAGAAATGGCTTGAAATTGTATTATTCGTAATTGCGAAAGCAGAAAAAACTTGGTGAGCCGGCCAAGTGGTTTGCAACTGTCCCATCTCACAGGTATGACTTAATTTATATACAAATTTTGACTTAATCTATTATTTATGACGGGGCGGGGGTTGATGAAATTTGTGAAAATAAAGCTTTTTTTTCTTCTAATAATTGGTGGAATAGATTTGATGGTTTCAGGAGCAGATCCAGTTTTTCTTAGGGGGGAGGGGGCACAAAATGAGTTGATCCGATAAACTTACGTAAGGGGCAAATTTAATTAATGCAAACTTGCGTTAATCAGGTAAATTATACTACTTTAGACTACGTTAGGGGGGCACCTTCGCTCCCCCTCTGGATCCACCACTGGATGGCTTATCATTTTTTTCACGTCGTGATATTTGTTTTCTCAGATTATAGTTCCTGTGAAACTTGAAAAAGGCTAATTGACTGTTTCGGCGGAGAGCTGAGAAAAGACTAGTTTCTTTTTTAATCAATGTTTCCGTATGAAATGGGCAGACCTTTCCTGAACTTCAAGGAATAAACACCTCTGTTTGAAACTCTTTGCACTTTGTGAATTTAGATAGCGATAAGGGTTCCTGATTGAGACCAATTTTAGGACTTGGGTTCTAATTATTGGTTGCTGTGGTAAACTTTGCCACAATAGCCTTATCCAAGAAAATTGCAAACGTCTGTTAAGAGATGTTTTTCGTAAAATTCTGAGGGAGTTTTCAGAAAATTGAAGGAAATCACACATTTTAGTGGCAGATCCACGATCTGCCGTCAGCGGTCCAATTTTCTTGGAACACGTATTTTGGGAGAAACTTTCTCAAAATGCCTTTGAAACCAACTTGAGACTTCAAAACCCACTTTTAATTCCTAAAAACATCTAATAATGACATTGCACTACTAATTACCGATTTTCATATATAAATAGGAATAAAATAATTTAAAATTAATTTCTTCAATTTTTAGTGTTCCAACGTTGAAGCTGAGTTTCGCATTCAAGAGAAATCTGACTTGTCTACCCGTAAAAAGATCTAATGTCGCTTATGCTTACGTTCTCTGGAGCACTCGCACCACGGTCTGGGTCTTTATAATGGGTGTGATAGGGAAAGATCATAATGCTTATTATATATACAGTGCTTCATACCGAACAAAACTGCATTGATTTTAAGTTATTAAAGCCAATATTGTATAAAAATATTTTATAAATTATATTTTATAGAAAACTTGCTTTTAAAAATTGTCTTTTATCCGCTATGTCTCGTAAAAGTTAAAATGCATTAGGATTTAGTCATTCTTATAAAAGTTACGTTGTTTCTTTTGAAATTAATAGTCTTGTTAATTAAAAATCAATCCGTTACAATATTTGAAAAACTGTATATCTCTGCTTGACGATAACTCTGATTCAGGGTAAAGCTAATTATGTTATATATACCAGTGCTTCCATTTCTACTATATTTTAGAGTAGACTACCTTATTTTAAATGTTTATCTTTTAATATTTTTAGACTTACTTTAGTACTTTATTTCTACTTTAAATTTGGATTTTCCACTTTTTTCCTTGCCGAGCCTATGGATTTTTGTTACGGAAATAGGAAGTTTGGGTAAAACGGCGGGATTTCATCAAAAGCGATTGACAAACGTTCTAGTTTTTGTCAGACTTGCGGATAGATCTACGAAATTTGAAAAAATAACCAACGGGGAAGGACTGAAGGTTTGATTTTTGGAACTGGGTGGCATCCATCAAGACGCCAAGCTGAGTGTTAAAGTTCACTAGCGTTCTTCATGTAATTTTGTTTATTTTTGGACTTCCCTGCTCAAATGTTGCTGTGAAGAAGACTTTTCAGCATTCTGAAAACAATAAAAAAAGAAAAGAGGAATGGGCTCAAAAAACGTAACTTTGGCTGGGACGATTTCTGTCAAGTACGGGATGAAGCGTAAAGGCCCCCCTACGTTCACCGAGGGTTTAAAGAAAAATATGACTTACTTATTTGACTTATGTCTCCTGCCGGGCGCTGCTCGGCGTAGAGAGTGACGTCTGCCTCCTCTATCCACTTTGGTCCATGACAAGCGTTTCCACATCGCTCAACCTGATATTTGCCATTGTCAGAGCTCGGACAGGCTGTCAGACCATCGTTTCTTCGGTCGGCCGTGAGGTCGCTTCCAACAAGCTTTGACAGGGTCGAAGTCATGGATCGTTTTCGCAGGGATGTGTGGAGGCATTCGAAGCAGGTGTCCGAACCATCGTAGTGTTCACTCGGCTGCTTTGGTCGAAAACCGAGACTGCTTGGTGAGCTCCAGAGCTTCTCATTGCTGACGAAGTCGAACCATCGTAGACCTTCGATCCTCCTCAGGCTCTTCGACTGAAAGATATCAATTGCCTTGAGGGTTGTGGCTGAAGCTTGCCACGTCTCAGCTCCATAGAGCATCACAGAGCCGACGAGGGCGTTGAAAATCCGCAGCTTCGTTGTGCGGCTGATGTTTGGTTTTTGCAGAGGTGACGGTTCAGTCTGCCCATGGCAGAAGACGCTTTGGATATTCTCGCTTGTAGTTCAGAAAGAAGCGAGCCATCTGAAGAAATTATGGAGCCCAGGTAGGTGAACATTTGGACAACTTCGATGCTAGTGGTGCTATCCAGGCTAACTGAAGGATTGGCGGCAGGGGAGGATGGGTCTATGGCCATAATTTTCGTTTTAGTCCAGTTTATATGCAGTCCTACTTTTGAAGCCCTCTTCTCGTAGGATTCGAAGCGCTTCCAGCAACTGCTCCATTGAGTCCGCCAAAATAGCCAAGTCATCGGCACAATCAGCATCTGTAATGACACGATCTCCAAACTTGAGTCCAAAGCTGAGACGTGAAGTATTCCTTGTCATAATGTAGTTTATGATGACATTGAAGAGGTCTGGAGCCACTGCACATTCTTGGTGCACTCTTGTCGTGATTTGGAAGAACGGGCTGCGTCGGCCGTTCACTTGAAGACAGCTCTCCGTCCCATGGTGTAGAGCTTTGAAGAGTCTGCAGTATTTCTCAGGGAGGCCTGTCGATTCTAGAATCCGCCAAAGATCTTCTCGGTCCACTGAGTCAAACGCAGCACGGAAGTCGACGAATATAAAAAAAAGCTTTTTGTCGGAACTCCGTGGCTTTCTCTATGATTTGTCGGATCGCAAAAATCTACTCGATGGATGAACGGTCCGACATGAAACCAGCTTGCTCCGGTCACCTGATTTTACGATTGATATTTCGACATCGATCTAGCAGGACCATTGAGAAAAGTTTTCTCAAGACAGACAGTAGGGTTATTCTACTTTAGTTCGAGCAGTCACTTCTAGAGCCTTTCCTCTTCCGTAAAGGGATAATGACACCCTTCCGCCAATCTTCGGGAATTATCTCGGTTTGCCATATTGTAGAGAACAGTGTGTGGAGAAACAGGAGCATAACAGGACCTGCATATTTTAGCAGCTCCGAACTCATGCCACAGATACCGGCAACTTTATTGTTCTTGAGCCTTTTTACTGCATTTCCAATTTTTGAGGGGCTGAAAGGCTCGTCTGGAGGAGCATCTGCTTCGGGTCTTCGACTGCCAGGTTGGCTGGGACTATCAGTAGGAGGCATAGACGGCCTAGTGTTGTTCAGGAGTGAGCAGAGTGGTCTTTCCACCGCTCGAGACAAGAACCCTCATCAGAGAGAAGTGTCCCATCCCTGGATAGGAAGTGTCCCAATTCTGGTGTTTTATTTTCTGTGAGATCACGGAGGTGCTTGAACAGGCTACCCATGTCTTTCTTTTTAGCTGTCAGGTCAATTTCATCGGCTTTCCTTGCAACAAACTGAGTTCGGTCTTGGTGAATAAGTCTGTTCCGCACTCCATTGAGCCTTTGATAGGTGGCCATGTCCCCAAGAAGTCTTGCCCTCCGGGTCTAAAAGGTTCAGTCTGTCAGTCTTTCTGACGTCGTCAGCATGTCCATTGACGCGCGATGGTCGAGATCTTAAAAGGAGGTCTGGATCTGAGGCTATGTAGTCACTTTCCGTAGCACTTGATTTTCAGGTGGAGGGTTGCTAGCCCAACCGACCCTAGGCCTGGAATCTGATTAGAGCTAGGTTTAACCTAGATACTGAGATTCCCGGGGTGGGCTCCACCCGCCACATCAGTTTTTAGCCACCCTGATCGGAATGTTTAGTTAGAGGATGACCCCATATCCAGAGGCACGTGGTCAGCAGACAAGGTCTGCATCATTCCGGACGAACTCCATCTGCCTCCGAATACGATGGGGATGGCGACAACAACGATGACTTGGGGTATTAATCTTAGTATTTGGTGTTTTCTCTTAAATCTTATTATTTGGTAGTTCTCATTAAATTTTCCTGAATATAAATTAAAGTGCGTCTACATTCGGCATTTTCTGGAAAACTGGGAGGCAGGTAGTAGTCTACACTAGTTAAAATCAAAGAATTCAGAAGATCAAAATGCAGGCGCTGACCTTAAATCAAGCGTTATACGATTCATTTTTGCTACCATACTCTGCTTCAAATTAGCAACTCAATATAAAAAAAAGTCAAAATAAAAATAATGCGTGAAAAAGCGACCGGTTGAATATCATTCATGCTAATCCTTCGTACCAATTCAAATAAAAAGGAGGTTGTTGCAAAATAGTAATAGAGAAGAAAAAAATGCCCAAAAAAACACAAATAAATAAAATTCATTTATATAGTCCACAATTTGATATCTGGATACGGAATCTATAAATCAAAATCGAACTTATTTAGTCGATAAATACGAAGCATTGTTTCAAACAATCGTCAAAAGAAAATATTCTGGCACACGTAAAAAGTCTTGAGTTGCAAAATAAGTCGCCTTGAAGAAATGCTATTAAAAGTCAGCTTAATAGGCCTTTACTTGTTACTTAGAAAGAAGTCAGAAAATGGGGGAACATCGAGGGATTTTGGTATTGAAAATAGAGATTTTCCACCAGCCTTAAACGGATCGAAAAAACTTAAGTAAAAACACTGGTAATATAGCGTGAAAATCAATTTGGTTAACGTTCCTGTTCAAATAGTAAGCACGATAACATACTCACTTCCGGATTGTGTCCCTCTTTAATTCTACTCTTTTTTTCGCACTTAAATACTTTATTCCCGCATTAGTGGAATGGAAGCACTGATATATACATCAAATTCCTGTTCAAGTTAACTGGTAGGTGGTTTTTCCGTAAAGTTGTCAAAGCCAGTATTATAACCAAAACATGTTAGAAACAAAGGTTTATCAAACAATATGCTTTTAAAATTGTTTACAATAAGATTTGTCTTGTAGAAGTGATATCAAATAGTCTGTGGTAAAGAACTGTAAGTAAGGAGTGACCCGGCTCAATTTTAGCCGCAACTCTAAAAACGAAATTTTGATAACAAAAGATAGATAAGAAAGATTGACTTACTAGGCTAATTCCAAATATTTAAGTTTAGTCTTACCCATCAAAAACTAAGAGCCTAGGAAAATTTGTCTGCATTTCAAAAAAGGGGAGAAGACCTTCTAGAAGTCATATCACTTTAATGAAAAGCATACCATCAGGTTCAGCGTACTAAAGAACCCTAGTAGTTAGCTAGTATCCACCGCGACGAGCACAAGAATATACAGTGCAGTTTGACGAGCACATTGAAAGAATTATACAAGAATATACAGTGCAGTTTGACAAGCACAAGAAATTATACAAGAATTTACAGTGCAGTTTGACGAGCACATTGCAAAAAGCGACAGAAACCTCCCAGTTTAAGGACCTATAAAGCGATCAAACACCTTATATTTGGAACCATGGATGAGATGTGTAATGCAACCAGACGGGTTTAGACGATACATGCTTTACCAGGTTCATTCATTTGTTACTATAACATGTTTTTTTCCTGGTTCAATATTCAGAATTAAACTTCCTTATATTAAATGTTCAAAGATGGTATTTCTCTAGAAATACTGGTTTTCAGCTGGAGGGCTTATATTCATGTTTTCCCACTATAAATAGAGACTCAATTGGTCTTTCTGCATTAGTTGAAAAAACAACTTGAATTAAGCCTTTTATAGTTAAATTATTTCATTTTCATATGATGAACTCTAAAAGGACTAAAGTGAGTAGATATTTATTATTCTTTTTAATCAATAGGTTTTTCGTTATAGCTGGCTTATAACTATCTGTCATATTGGTTTTCTGATTGACAGGGGAACACATATCTTTAGTTAGTTTCATAGCAGCTGTTCAGGTATACGGGTATTTGGCTAAAATAACTAGTTCCCAATAGCATATTCTATTTATAACGAACAGATAGCAATTATGGATTAATCCAAGTTAAAAATTGTCATTTTTGTCAGCAATTACTAAAAAAAATCTATTAGATCTGAATGTGCATGTGTTGCAGCTCATGGCCCATTATTAGGGAAGAAGAGGGGGAGGGGTAGAAAAAAGAGTAGGGATGTTGAATAAAGGGGGGTGAGAAAAAAGAGGAGGGCGGGGTAAAAAAATTGTTTTTTTATTTCTTTATGTATCTTATTTAAAATATGTTTTATGGCAGTCATATATATATTGGCTATTTGGCTAAAAATGCTTCTTAAGTAGTTTACAGAAATATCTCATTTTAAGACTAAAATTAAACAATACGTCTCCTTAAATATAAACAATATCGTTAATGTGTTTGGAGTGGGATTTGGGGAAGTGAAAGGGGGGCAAACCCCCATTAATATTCTGAATAAATATCAAACGTAGCTAATAGTCAAATATTTTTCTTTTTTTTCTTTTATTATATGTTGAAGTGGCGTTCAATTTTTGTATGTGTTTTAGGATGATAGGGATTTAACTCTATAAGGCTACAAGTTACATAGTGAAAAAAATTTAAATTAATTTTTTTTCCAGGACACTGGTAATCAAATCCCAGGCCAAAAGCGGTGA
The DNA here is from genome assembly GCA_029168905.1 of Artemia sp. Kazakhstan ARC1039. Classification (NCBI taxonomy): domain Eukaryota; kingdom Metazoa; phylum Arthropoda; class Branchiopoda; order Anostraca; family Artemiidae; genus Artemia; species Artemia sp. Kazakhstan ARC1039. The sequence goes on from JAQQPU010000839.1 coordinate 20,129, forward strand.
AAGTTGGATGCCGGGCCTGATAGCACTGACAAGGACCTAATCAGATCCTTGAACTTCAGAAGGGATAGTGTAACCCGCTTTGGGTAAGCTTCAGATGGACAGATAGCTTCTAACGACCTACCTGCAATTTCTAAGGTAACCCCCCATTTATCAGATAGTTTTCAACTTTATAATGTGCTCACAATTTGCATATGAACAAAGGAGTAGGGATGTTGAAGAAAAGGATGGGGGATGGGGAGAAGAAAAAGAGGTTAAAAAACTTAACTTTGCTACATGACTTTTGGTACTTATTTAGTACCTGGTAAACATTTGAGTAGAACTGTATTGAAATACTTCATGAGAAATAGGCTACCGCTTCTTACTGAGCTAATGATAGCTCCTTGACAGATAATTTCTCATTGTTGTTTATTTTATTGCTATTAGACAACCGTCGCATTGTGTGTGCCATAACAACTAGTAAACTCGTATCGGGCTTTTTTCTGCTCAATTATTTTCAGTGAAATGAATATCATACAAATCGTAAAATATAGAATTGACTAAGCTCTGTTTGGCTACTTTATAAGGGTGAAGGGTGGCAAGTATTTAGCCAATATAATGCTAGGAGGGAAATTAGGTTTTGACGGGGTGAAAAATAATACTTATTTAGTACCTGGTAAACATTTGAGTAGAACTGTATTGAAACGTTTCATGCGAAATAGGTTATCGCTTCTTACTGAGATATTGGCGGCTCCTTGACCAATTTTTTTATTGTACTTTATTTTATTGCTATTAGCCAAACGTCGCGTTGTATGTGTCTGCCATATAAATTAGTGTATCGGTTTTTTTTTCTGCTCAATTATTTTCAGTGAAATTAATATCATAAAATCACTATTTCGCAAAGGACAAAAGGAGTAGGGATGTTGAAAAAAGGGTGGGGAATGAGAGAAAAGAAAGAGAGGGGAAAAACCTTAACTTTCTACATGACTTTTGGTACTTATTTAGTACCTGGTAAATATGTGAGTAGAAGTGTATTAAAATGCTTCACGTGAAATAAGTTACCGCTTCTTACTGAGCTATTGGCAGCTCCTTGACAAATATTGTTTTTATTGTACTTATTTGATTGCTATTAGCCAAACGTCACGTTGTGTGTGTGTGTGCCAATGTAACTAGTAAATATCTATCGGGCTTTTTTCTGCTTAATTATTTTCAGTGAAATTAACATCATAAGAATGGTGAAATCAAATTGATTAAGGTTTTTTTGGCTACTTTATTATTTTTTTCTTTTTTCTATGTGCTTTAGGATAATAGGGATTTAACCGTATAAGGCTACAAATTACCTAGTGAAAAAAGGAAATTAATTTGTATTCCAGGAAATTAGTAATCAAACCCCAGGCCAAAAGTGGTTGAAGTTGGATGCCAGGCCTGATAGCACTGACACGGACCCAATCAAATCCTTGAACTAGAGGAGGGCTAGTGTAATCCGCTTTAGACAAGCTTCAGATGGAAATCTAATGACCTACCTGCAATTTCTAAGGTAACCCCCATTTATCAGATAGTTTTCAACTTTAGAATACGCTCACAATTTTGCATAGAAAAAAAGGGGTAGGGGTGTTGAAGAAAAGGGTGGGGGATGAGGAGAAAAAAAAAGAGAGGAAAAAAAACCTTAACTTTGCTACATGACTTTTGGTATCTATTTATTAGCTGGTCAACATGTGAGTAGAACTGTATTGAAATACTTAATAAGAAATAGGTTATTTCTTCTTACTGAGGTAGTGGCAGCTCCTTGACAGATACCTTTTTTATTGTACTTTATTTTAATGCTATTAGCCAAACATCACGTTTTGTGTGTGCAATACCAACTAGTAAATATCTATCGGACTTTTTTCTGCTCAATTATTTTCAGTGAAATTTATATCATAATAATGGTGAAATATAAAATTGATTAAGCTCTATTTTGCTACTTTATATGGTTGAAGGGTGGCAAGTATTTAGCAAATATAATGCTAGGAGGGAAAATAAGTTTTGATGGGGTGAAAAATTGACATAGCCTTTTAACTTTATAAAATAATGGATATTTCACAAGGAAGAAAAACCCTGTTTTTTATAGATTAATGAATTAGCACCAGCATCAGTTCAAGAAGTAATTATTTGTAGTGAACCTGCGTCAATAATTGCATCACCAGTGGAGTTTCGAGACGAGAATATTCTAGTTGTTGATAACACGGAGTGGGAAAGTGGCTTTCTAAATTATTGTTTTGGGAACATGGCCAATCAAGATGACTTAACTTGTATCATAGATATGGTGGAGGACCCGGAATGGACAAATAGATTTATGAATGAGCATTTATGTGATAGTAATAAATGTGCATCTAAACCGGGTCCTCATAAAGAAATCCCTTCACAAGACAATACAAACTGACTTTATCCCCAAATGTCCTGGGAGCCATACTCAGTAAATTGGGTGATTTCACACCAGGGTCCTCCAATGCAATTGAATAGACTGGGGGTGGTGCTATTAACGATTCTATGCCACCAACCACCATTGAGGTTAACGATAGTACTAGTAGTAATGAAACATTACCCCCACATGCATTTACACTTCCCGATTTTTTCCTTTCTAACTCTGCATTGCACCATACAAACGGCTACCGCACCGAATTCGGTGACCCCTTCAACTCTTTGGTATCAGGGGATATAATAACACATCCCCTCAATATTACTCATTTATGTGTTAACAGGATTCGAGCCCCTGTTGAAAAACAGATGGGGGCGTAGGGAAGGAAGGATGGTTTTAAAGCATCAATAGCAATAAAAAATTTTCAATAATAAAAATGCGAGCGAGATCTATTCAAAATACTTGCATACAGAGATGTTAGCAATTCTTCAGCATTTATCGAATTATGATGAGGTTTATTTTTTGATTTGGTTAGTAGCATTCAAACTATACTGGAAAATTATAACAAGGGGGTAGTGGGTCGGAGGTTTTATTTATTGAGATTTTAAACGGTAAAATCTGTAGATTTAAAAAGGACTTTATTTTAAGAGGTGGCGGGAGAGGGCTACCTTTTCAAAATATCATTCGGATTTAGAGGGTTGTCAGGGGATACAACAAATCTGTTTTGATGCGAGGCTACAGTGTTTCAAGTATGCATTTTTTATTGCTGCCTATAGACCTCTGCGCGATAATACAAACAAGAAAAAGTTGGAAAAATTAGCAAATAATGGTAAGAAGGGTCAAAGTTTCCTATAGTAGATTTTAATTGTTTAAATGGTCAATTTCCCATGACATTAAAAGGAATAGATGTTTTTGAGCGAGTTGATGCAAATTTAAGGATTGGTGTCACGGTATTGCAGTATGAAACAGAATTTGAGGAGGTTCAGCGTTCTGATAAGAAGGGGGTATTATTTTCAGCGCGGGCTCCGTCTATTGAGTCAGTGGAGCATTGGGTTTGGCTTCTATACCCACCACCCACAGAGCCGGATTGAATTGGACTTTTAATCCAATTACAAATATTAGTATGGTTTTATGCGAGGGTAAAAAGCGGGGTTGTGTATGCTATTACTGTCTAACATGCCTCTCAAGATTTGGCTCTGATTTAAAGTTAAAGCATCGCATGAGACATTGTAAACACCATGGATACCAGGCTGTGGAAACGGTAAGTGGAGATAGAGCGAACTTACGTTTTAAGAATTTCCAGAACACGCTCCTACAGAGCAATAAGATCACTTTGGACTGCGAAGCGAGACTCACAGACGTGTACGATTCTTCAAACCCAAATCGTGTTAAAATACATGAAGCCCTAAAGGGTCTCTTACGCTCATGCGAAAAGATATTCCAGTAATACCATGCAGGTATTGGATGTATTTGAGTCGTTGGGCGGTGAAGAATGCGTGCACTCGGCATTCGTCAGTCAAATCAAAACAGCAAACGGTGCAATTTCGCGACTTTGTTACACAAACTATCATATGCTCGTATCACCAGATGACAGATAGGCAATTAAAAATCGTAAAATATATTGGGTTTGCAAGGGAGAATTTGATGATGGTGTTGGGAATTGAGGAAAGGGGATGTATTGTGGTCCATCCATGGTGATGGACCATGGTTATTCGTGGCAGGAAATTACTTCGGGAGGGAGTAACTTTAGTGGGGTTGCACATCAGTCATGTAATTTAAACGTTAGACAGCAATATTTCGTACTGGTTTTTATACTCAATTCCATTTACAAATTAAATTTATTTTACCGGTAATGGCTCGCATTGCCAAGGGAGGAGTTGTAAATAACGCATGGATAGATGGTTCTCTTTCATATAATATCATACTCAAATCATCAAAGAAGCTATTGCTTCTAGAATTCATGTGAAAAATAGTTGACAAGGGTAAAACGTGCCTGACTAAAATCCGCTTTTAGGCTCTTTCAGCTTCCTCCCATTATTTATTAACGTGTAATGGCATATTTGCATATGATTAGTACAACTCTACCTCGAGGCTAGATGAGATGTCATTACCGCCCATTGAAGCCTTTTACAATTCTCTTACTGAGAGTGAGTGCACCACTAGCGACTATGAATTTGCTAAGAGGGTTTGGACAAAGGGTGGGTGTAAAATTGTTTTTTTATTGTAAACTATACTTGGCTAGTGACATACTCACTCTTCTTAACCTTGTGTTAAAAAAAAACAGATAAAATCTATGGGGAATTTTGGTTGGATTTAGGGTATTATTCTTCCACTCCTCATCTGGTGATGGACTTAATACTTAAAATCAACAAAAAAGAAAAAGGTCTGATCGCTGATGTGGATCAGAATCTCTTTGTAGAGAGATCAATTAGGGTTGGATATGTTTTTCACGGGGATCCTATCATGGATCCCCGTGATAACAGCATACCGATGAAAAGTCAACCGCAGATATTTTTTGGATATGAATTCTCTTTATCCATCTGCAATGTCTTACTATTGTTTGCAGTGTGGGAATTACAAATGGCTTAACAATCTATGTGCTTTGAATTTCTTCAACATTACTACCGTTGAAGAGAATGGGGCACAGGGATGGTTTTTTGAAATTGAGAGAGAAATACCAATGGGAATTCATGCCTCGGTAAAAGGCTTTGATTTTAAGTGCATAAATAAACCGGTGGGTAGGGAATCTCTGAGCCCCTACAATTTATCTTTAGTAGAGGATGGGAATATGCACTGGGTGCCTTCAAAGCAAAAACTTATTCCCGACCTCATCCCGAAACAGAATATTGTTCATCACATGCTATTGAAATGGATAGTGTCCAATGGTTTCAAGGTCACAAAGATTCATAGAGCCCTCCAATTTGATCAAAGGCCTTATATGAAAACGTTTATGGACACCTTTGTCAGTAAACGTTCACAAGCGAAAACGAAGGTTGAGAACGAAATCTATAAACTCATTTTGAACTCAGTCTTCTGTAAAATGTGAGAAAGCGTACGAAACAAAAGTTGATGTGACATTGTAACCAATCCCAAAGATTGTGCTCGAATCATTGAGGATTCAAACTTCACATGGTTCACTGTCATAGACTCTGATATGGTGCTCTTACATCGTAAGAAAAGAAACATTGTTTTAAATAAAAATATTGCAGGTGGAAGTGCAATAACGAAAATATCTAAAAAACTCATGTTGTCATTTTATTATATCATTTTATTATCATATTATCATAATCATTTTATTATGTTGTCAATGTATGCAAGGTACAATGGCCGATTGAGGGACACGTTCAAGTGCATTACGGGGACACCGATTCACTCTTGTTAAAAGTTAAAACTGAAGATTTAAAGAATGATTTGGAAAATAGCGAGTACCTTAGCTCAGAAATAATCTACACCAACAGGAATGAATTACTCTACCCAGAGCTAGTGAAACGTCAGGCCCCAAATCAATTGTTTTGTATTTGCGTCTGAATATTTTTACTAAATTCCAAATTGACTAAATTAGAAGGCTTCACCAAAGCACGGCAAAATCTAAAAATAATAATAAGAAACAAATTATCAAGAAGAATCACCCCGTCATGAAAGCTTAATAATATTTTCTACGAATTTAGACTTTGAAGTGATCGGCTATTAATATTTTTAAATTTGCTCTTTAATTCTAGCCTATTTGCTATAGAAGGGATTTGGTATCTTATTGAAAATTTATCAATTCCACAATTAACCAAAGGTAGATGATAGAATATTGCCTTTTGAAAAGTATTTTTTAGTGTTAGGGTATGCAAAAAGGCGAATTTAATAACTCTGTTGATTACAAAGTTTGAACAGATGAGTTAAATTTAACACAGTTTATTCTTTCGATTTTCCTATGGACTGAAAGGTTTAACTCTGTTGAGTATAAAGTTTGAACTGACGAATTAAATTTGAAGAGGTAAATTCGGTGAATTTCCCAAAGAATGAATAGCTTTAACTCTGTTAATTATAAAGTTCGAACAGATGAATCAAATTTGACGTGGTTTAGTCATTGAATTTCCTAATCACTAAAAGGTTTATCTCTGTTGAACATAAAGTTTGAACTAATGAATTAAATTTGACGTGGTTTATTCCTTGAATTTCTTAATCACTAAAGTTTTAACTCTGTTGGTTATAAATTTTGAAAAGGTGAATCAACTTTGACACATTTTTTCTTGAATTTTCTTAAGGACTTAAATATTTAACTCTGTTGAGTATAAAATTGGAGCTGATGAATTAGACTTGACATTGTTTATTCAATACACTTTCTCAAGAATGAATGACTTTAATTATTTTGATTACATAGTTTTAACAGATGAATAAAATGCTAAAAGGCTTCACTCTGCTGAGTATAAAATTTGAACTTATGAATTAAATTTAACATGGTGTATTTAAAGAATTCTCCCACGAGTTATTACCTTGCACTCGGTTGAGTGTAAAGTTTCTACAGATGAAATAATTTTGACACGGTTTATTTGTTTGATTTTCCTAAGAATTAGGGGTTTGTTTTTGTTGGGTATAAAAAAAGAACTGATGAATTAAATTTGACACGGTTTATCCCTTGAATTTTCTAATGAAAAAGTTTAATTCTGTTAAATATAAGATTTGATCAGATAAATTAAATTTGGTAAGGTTTATTCCTTCAATTTTCCCTAGAATGAATAGCTTTAACTCTTTTGATTACAAAGTTTGAACTGATTAACTAAATTTTATGTGGTTTATTCCTTGAATTTTCCTAAGGAATAAAAGATTTAACTCAGTTGGATTTAAAATTTGAACAGCTGAATTGAATTTGATATGTTTACTCCTTTAATTTTCCTAAGGACGAAGAGGCTTAACCTTGTTGAATATAAAGTTTGAACTGATGACTTAAATTTAACGTTGTTTATTCAGTGAACTTTCTCAAGAATGAATAGCCTTAACTCTGTCAATTATAAAGTTTATACAGATGAATTACATTTGACACTGTTTATTCCTTGATTTTTTCTATGGGCTAAAAGGTTTAACTCTATTGAGCATAAACTTGGAACTGATAAATTCAATTTGACGGGGTCTACTCAATGCACTTTCTCAAGAATGAACAGCTTTAATTATTATTGATTACATATTTGTACTAGATGAATTAAATTTAACATGGTTTATTTATTGAATTTTCCCAAAAATTTTTACCTTTAACTCTTTTGAGTGTAAAGTATGAACAGATGGATTAAATTTGACACGGTTTATTCACTAATTTTCCTAAGAACTAAAAGGTTTAACTCTGTTGGGTATAAAATTTGAGCTGACGATTTAAATTTGACATTGTTTATTCCTTGAATTTTCCTCATAACTAAAAAGCTTAACTCTGTTGAATATAGGATTTGATCAGATGAATTAAATTTGGCACGGTTTATTTCTTAAATTTTCTCAAGAATCAATAGTTTTGACTCTTCTAATTACAAATTTTCTACAGATGAATTAAATTTGCTGTGGTCTATTCCTTTAATTTTCCTAAGGACTAAAAGATTTAAGTTAAAAAATTGAATTTGATTCGTTTACTCCTTGAATTTTCCTAAGGATGAAAAAGTTTGATTATAAAGTTTGAAGAGATGAATTAAATTTGCCACAGTTTATTCCTTGAATTTTCTTAAGGATAAAAGGATTTAACTCTGTTTTTTTCTAAAGTTAGAACACAAAAATTAAATTTGACAAGATTTACTCATTGAATTTTCCTATAATCTAAAAGATCTAGCCACATTGAATATAAAGTTTGAACGGATGAATTAAATTTGACAAGTTTTATTCCTTGAATATACATAGAAACTAAAAGATTTAACTCTGTTGAGTATAAATTTGAACTTACCAAATAAATTTGGAGTGGTATATTCAGTTAGTTTTCCCAAGAATGAATAGCTTTTACTGTGTTGATTACAAATTTTGAACAGATGAATTAAATTTTACACGGTTTATTCCTTGAATTTTCCTCAGAATTAAAACGTTTAACTCTGCTGAGTATAAAGTTTGAACTGAGATACTAAATTTGTCGTAGTCTATTCAATGAATTTTCCAAAAAATTAAAAGCTTTAGCTCTCTTGATTACAAAGTTTAAAGAGATGAATTAAACTCGACACGGTTTATTCCTTGAATTTTCATATGAACTAAAATGTTTATTTCTGTTGAGTATAAAGTTGGAACTGATGGATTAAATTAAACGTGGTTTACTAAGTGAATTTTTCCAAGAATGAATAGCTTTAACTCTCTTGATTACAGTTTGAACAGATGAATTAAGAACCACCTGTGAGCCTGGTAACAGTTTCCATGTATGAAATTTCTGTTCTTGGATCTTTGAGTTTTGAAGAAGCATTCTAAATAATGGAGTTGCTATTGTACCTGAAGAAAATAATGGAAAAATAACATAGTAATGCAATGAATTTCTTTATTGAAATAATGACATATACAATACTACATGTTATTAATATCATCATATAAACAATTTAAATGTTTTGAATTTGTTTATTAAATGGTTCATTACGTTTTCGCTTTACATGGCATTTATTCCATTTCGGTGTCATACATGGCCTTTAGCATGTTTCCAGCTACAGGTTCAATGTGAGCTTTGTCAGTAGTATTATAGGATTGATTGAATGTATCTTTTGATAAAGTGTCGATGGTAGTATTAACGTTCGCTGGACCTTTGTTTTTCATCGATTCATCTATACATTCCCTAGTGATATATTCCGCCGATGCCCTTTTTATTTTGTCTGTGATTTCACTGTCTATTATTACATTTTTTTACACAGGTAACAGCTCTGGCACGTAGACAAGATATGGTTTATGATATTGGTACAGGAATATGCCTGTCTAATTTTGACCTTTCATTGAATTCTAATAACCAAAAGCTGGCGATGGGGATTATCAGTGGGTAACGTGTTACCATAAGCACAAGCAAGAAGATGCCCCTCTTCATCAATTTTTTTTTATGTTGGCATTCTCTTTGAGTTATATAATCTCGGCAGATCTCACTCTCGCATATCCACCTTCATAAGTGTTGAATTTTGTTGACACTCCAATAAAACTTAATATCTCACTTTCATGACAATGCACGCATATATTTCCAATAGTGTTACCACTATTGCTAGTTTCGTAGTTCAAAAATTTGTCTTTATAAGCATTCAATGCTAGAATAACACTTTCATATGCACACACTTTCTTGAAATGCTTTATCTTAAGTTTTTTCAAATAATACGTAAGTGGTAATCCTTCCGCTGCACAATTATTATTGATCGAAAGCATACAGTACACTGACTAGTTTCGATGACCATCCACAGAGTACTACGGAGGCAGCACGATAAAAAATAAGAATGTTCAGTCATTTAAAAGTACAGATTGCGACACATTTTCACTGCCTCAAGTGCTGTCATCTTTTCATCTTTAGTTATAGATGGTAGCATCGCTGAATTTTAAGCTAGTTTACATTGAGTTAACTGCTTTCAAGTTAGGTTCGTCGAGGTTCGCTTAGCTTGACGGGTCACGCCTTTTACACCTTAGGCATATTTCATTAATAAATCGTGTCAAATTTAATTCCTCTCTTCAAACTTTATAATCAACAGCGTTAAGCTTTTTAGTCATTAGGAAAATTCAAGAAATAAACCGTATAAAATTTAATTTATGTGTTCAAACTTTATACTCAACAGAGTTAAAGCTTTTAATTCTTAGGAAAACTCACTCAACCACTTTCAATTTAATTCTTCAGTTCAAACTTTATACTCAACAGAGTTATACATTTTAGTCCTTAGGACAATTCAAGGAAAAAAAAGCGTCAGATTTGATTCATCTGTTCAAACTTTATAATCTTAGGAAAATTCAAGGAATAAATCGTTTCAAATTTAATTCATCTGTTCAAACTTCATCTTCAACAGAGTTATACCTTTTAGGCATTAAGGAAATTCAAGTAATAAACCACGTCAAATTTAATTTAGCTGTTCAAACTTTGTAATCAAAAGAGTTAAAGCTATTCATTTTTGGGAAAATTAAACCGTGTCAACTTTAATTCGTTTGTTCAAAGTTTATATTCAACAGAGTTAAACCTTCCAGTCCCTAGGAAATTCAAGTAATAAGCCATTTCAAATCTTTTTCAACAGTTCAAACTGTATGCTCAACAGAGTTAAACCTTTTAGCTCTTAGGAAAATTCAATGAATAAACCGTGTCAAATTTAATTCATCTATTTAAACTTTACAGCCAATGGAGTTAAAGTTATTAATTCTCAAGAAAATTCACTGAATAAACCACGTTAAATTTAATCCATCAGTTCAAACCTTATACTCAACAGAGTTAAACCTTTTGGTCCTTAGGAAAAATAAAGGAATAAACCATGTCAAATTTAATTCATCTGTTAAAACTTTGTAATCAACAGAGTTAAGGCTATTCATTCTTGAGAAAATTCACTTAACAAACTACGTCAAATTTAATTTATTTGTTGAAACTTTGTAATCAACAGAGTTAAGGCTATTCATTCTTGGTTAGGTTCACTGAATAAATCACGTAAAATTAATTAGTCAGTTCAGACTCTATATTCAACATTTAAACCTTTAAGTCCTTAGGAAAAGTCAAGGAATAAACCGTGTCAAAATTTAATTCATCTGTTAAAACTTTGTAATCAGCAGAGTTAAAAGCATTCATTCTTTGGGAAAATTCATGAAATGAACAGTGTCAAAATTTAATTCATCTATTCATATTCATATATTCATCTATTCCCTATTGAGCTCCAATTACAACGCAAGTGTCTGGTGCCCTTTTTAAGGATAGCAAGAGATTGGAGGTTGAGAAGCCCTTCTCTCAAGCTCAATCATTTTCAAATCGCATCCAGTCCAAATTTTGAGACAAATATTTTGTTCAGCATCGTAGAACGGCCAACAACTATGTCTTTAGGTATATTAGGCATGTCAACCCCCCTCAATATTGCAATTGGCACATTATGCTTTACAACTAAATGTTGCTTTAAAATAAATTTAAATCTATTGTGTTAAATGGTTGCCAATAAGACACCTCAGCAATATATTGAGAACGACTAGCGGTATTAAGTTGAAATTTTGGATACTACTATTAATACTTCTGCTCTTTAAATTTAAATAAATAATTTGAGTGTAAGGGTATCGATATTGTCAAAGAGCATAGATAGAATATCCTGAGAATAATATTAAGTTTTATTTTTCAGGTCAACTTCAGAAGCTATAAATTTAAATTAAAAGTACTGTTTGTATCAGGATTAAAATTATTGAAAAAAGTTCTCCAATATAACCAATACCAATCCATGCTATTGATTCTTGTAGAAGAAGGCTGAAAAGATATACAATTTTTTTCCATGAAAAAGAACTATGTCAGCAAAAAACGAACAGAAATTAATTTAAAAAACTTATTCCACAAGACAAGTTTTTCAAAGAAAATTAAAGAGTTCCATTAAGCTAAGAATTAGCAAAAATAGAGTAAAATAATCTTCCAAGCGTAAAACTACCACAAATCAATATCAATAAATAATGAAACTCAAAACGTAAGGAAATTACAAGAAAGGATCAAGTCAAGCTCAAAACGAGCAAAAATTAACATGTGTAGGGCTGATAACCCCTATGCCTTCTCAAGACCACAACATAATTTGTGCTTTACTAATAAAAAAATATGTTTGAAATGATTTCACCTTTAACGAAGAAATGTCAGTATGTGTCAATTCAGCTGACAATCCACGGTCATTTGTTTTATTCTTTTTTTTAGTAAGGCACAAATTGTGTTCTGGTCTTGAGAACTCATAGGGTTTATCAGCCCTACTCAAGCTAATTTTTGCTCGTTTTGAGTTTTAATTGGCTATTTATTTTAATTTTTGTTGATTTTGAGTTTCATTTTTTTATTGATAGCAAGTTGTGGTAGTTTTACACTTGGATTATTATTTGACTATATTTTTGTTCACTCTTGCCTTAATAGAGCTCTACTTTTCTTTGAACGATTAGTCTTGTAGAAAAAAGTTTTTACATTAATTTATGAATTTAAGTGACCAATAATTGTATAAATAGATGTGTACATAAGTAGAGTGCTATGTACCATTTGGCATGGTTTATGTTCCTTCCTGTGCCATTTGCTTACTTTACATTCCTTGGCACCTTTCCAGAGCATGTACTTATGTATTTGCTTGGTTTATGTTCCTTCCTGTGCTATTTGCTTGCCTTACATTCCTTGGTACCTTTCCAGAGCATGTACTTACGGATTTGCTTGGTGTATGTTCCTTCCTGTGCTATTTGCTTGCCTTATGTTCCTTGCTACCTTTCCAGAGCATGTACTTATAAATTTACTTGGTTTATGGTCCTTCCTATGCTATTCTAAGGGTTTATGTTCCTTCCTATGCTATTCTAAGGTTTATGTTCCTTCCTATGCTATTCTAAGGGTTTATGTTCCTTTCTATGCTATTCTAAGGGTTTATTTTCCTTCCTATGCTATTCTAAGGATTTATGTTTCTTCTCATGTTATTTGGGGACACTATGTTCCTTCCAATGTTATTTGGGGACACTATGTTCCTTCCAATGCTATTTGGGGACACTATGTTTCTTCCTATGCTATTAAAAGGGTTTATGTTCCTTCCTATGCTATTCTATAACATTATGTTCCTTCCTATGCTATTCTGTGGCATTATGTTCCTTCCTATTAGGTTCCAGGAGTATATGTTCCTTCCAATGCTATTTGGGGACACTATGTTCCTTCCTATGCTATTCTATGGTATTATGTTTCTTCCAATGCTATTTGGAGACACTATGTTCCTTCCAATGCTATTCTATAGGACTATGTTCCTTCCCATGCTATTCTATAGGACTAAGTTCCTTCCCATGCTATTCTATAGGACTGTGCTCCTTCCCATGCTATTCTATAGGACTACATTCCTTCCCATGCTATTCTATAGGACTATGTTCCTTCCTATGCTATGCTAAGGGTTTATGTTCCTTCCTATGCTAATATAAGGGTTTATGTTCCTTCCCATGCTATTCTAAGAATTTATGTTCCTTCCCATGCTATTTGGGGACACTATGTTCCTTCCAATACTATTTGGGGACACTATGTTCCTTCCAATACTGTTTGGGGACACTATGTTCCTTCCTATGCTATTATAAGGGTTTATGTTCCTTCCTATGTTATTCTAAGGGTTTATCTTCCTTCCTATGCTATTCTATGGCATTATGTTCCTTCCTATGCTATTCTATGGCATTTTGTTCCTTCCTATGCTATTCCAGGAGTTTATGTTCCTTCCAATGCTATTTGGGAACACTATGTTCCTTCCTATGCTATTCTATGTCATTACGTTCCTTCCAATGCTATTTGGAGACACTATGTTCCTTCCAATGCTATTTGGGGACACTATGTTCCTTCCTATGCTATTATAAGGGTTTATGTTCCTTCCTATATTATTCTAAGGGTTTATCTTCCTTCCTATGCTATTCTATGGCATTATGTTCCTTCCTATGCTATTCCAGGAGTTTATGTTCCTTCCAATGCTATTTGGGAACACCATGTTCTTTCCCATGCTATTCTATAGGACTACATTCCCATGCTATTCTATGGATTATGTTCCTTCCCATTCTATTCTATAGGACTATGTTCCTTCCCATGCTATTCTAAGGGTTTATGTTCCTTCCTATGCTATTGTATAGCATTATGTTCCTTGGTACCTTTCCAGAGCATGGCCTTATGGATTCTATGGCATTATGTTCCTTCCTATGATATTCTATGGCGTTATGCTCCTTGGTACCTTTCCAAACAAAGTGATAAAAAAGGGAAAGAGATTCGGGAATTGGACTTTAAGAACGATATTAATTGAATAATAGGGAAAAAACAGAGCTAGATAGCATTTGCGAATTGAATTGTATGAAGGTGGAGAAAAAAGACTTAAACTGATTATCAGTTAAGGTAATCCCTCGGGGTTGTTAACTCAGGCAATTTGTTATGAATTTGAGACAAAATCAATCTATGAAAATGGTAAATGATGATAGAATGACTTTGTGAGTTGACCTAACTTTACCTCTCCGATGCGGTCTGTATAATAAACAAGTGGTGTTTGAACAATTATGTCAATTTAAAATAGAGTCTAACGTTATAGTATACTAAAAAGTTGATATTGAAATCGTATTCTAAATATTTTCTTGGAAAGAAATTTAAGTTTTGTATTAATTTTTGATATCTATGGAAATTCTTTGAGTTATATTATTAAGGAAGTTGCTAATTAAAGAATAGTAGGCTGAACTCAGAATTGATATACAGCCAAATCGTATTCAAAATATTTTCTCGGAAAGAAATTTAAGTATTGTATTAATTTTGGATATCTATGGATATTCTTTGAGTTATATCATTAAGGAAGTTGCTAATTAAAGAAAAGTAGGCTAAACTCAGAATTGATATGCAGCCAAATTGTATTCAAAATATTTTTTCGGAAATAAATTTAAGTTTTTTATTAATTTTGGATGTCTATGGATATTCTTTGAGTTATATCATTAAGGAAGTTGCTAATTAAAGAATAGTAGGCTGAACTCAGAATTGATATACAGCCAAATCGTATTCAAAATATTTTCTCGGAAAGTAATTTAAGTTTTGTATTAATTTTGGATATCTATGGATATTTTTTTAGTTATATCATTAAGGAAGTTGCTAATTAAAGAATAGTAGGCTAAACTGAGAATTGATATACAGCCAAATCGTATTCAAAATATTTTCTCGGAAAGAAATTTAAGTTTTGTATTAATTTTGGATATCTATGGATATTCTTTGAGTTATGTCATTAGGGAAGTTGCTAATTCAAGAATAGTAGGCTAAACTCAGAATTGATATGCAGCCAAATCGTATTCAAAATATTTTCTCGGAAACTAATTTAAGTTTTGTATTAATTTTGGATATATATGGATATTCTTTGAGTTATATCATTAAGGAAGTTGCTAATTAAAGAATAGTAGGCTAAACTCAGAATTGATATACAGCCAAATCGTATTCAATTATTTTCTCGGAAAGAAATTTAAGTTTTGTATTAATTTTGGATATCGATGAATATTCATTTAGATATATCATTAAGAAAGTTGATAATTAAAAAATAGTAGACTAAACTCAGAATTGAAATACAGCCAAATCGTATTCAAAATATTTTCTTGGGGAGAAATTTAAGTTTTGTATTAATTTTGGATTTTAGCTCGCCTTTAAAAAACTTAGCTAGCTAGTTGAAACTGTGCATAAATATTTTCATTTTTAATCTAATTGCGTAGGTACTAAAGGGACATTGAACATTTTTTTTTTTCTGATTTTGTGTGTTTTTGCAAGAAAATAGCTCGCCTTTAACAAACTTAGCCATAGCTAGTTGAGACTGTGCATAAATATCTTAATTTTTTAGTCTAATTGCGTAGGTACTAAAAGAACATTGAACATTTTTTCTGATTTTTGTGTTTTCGCAAGAAAATACCTCGCCTTTAACAAAATTAGCCATAGCTAGTTGAAACTGTGCATAAATGTCTTAATTTTTAGTCTAATTGTGTAGGTACTAAAGGAACATTGAACATTTTTCTGACTTTGTGTGTTTTCGCAAGAAAATAGCTCACCTTTAACAAACTTAGCCATAGCTAGTTGAAACTATACATAAATATATTTATTTTTAGTCTAATTGTGTAGATACTAAAGGAACATTAAACATTTTTTCTGATTTTGTGTGTTTTCTTAAGAAAATAGCTCGCCTTTAACAAACTTAGTCATAGCTAGTTGAAACTGTGCATTAATATCTTAATTTTAAGTCTAATTGTGTAGGTACTAAAGGAACATTGAACAGAAATCGCCAGAAAAATAAAAAGGACATTGGCAGAAAACGTCACTACGGAATATAAAGATGAATCGATGAAAAACAAAGTACCAGCAAACGTTACTGCCACCGATCAAACAGTCAATGAACAAAATAATACCAAAGACAAAAATGCTTTATCATCATCATTTGTCGGGTATATCGGATAAAATTGACAAAATCTAAGTATCAGATTGATTAAATTCTATAACAACATCCATTTCTTGAATGCATGGGATAAAATTGAAAACAGCTAAGCGTCAGAGTGAATATTTTTTTTTATCAACATCCATTGTCAGATGCATCAAATAAAATTGACGAAATCTAAATCTCAGAATGTATAAATGCTTTAACAACATCCAAAATCAGATATGTCGGATAAAATTGACAAAATCTAAGTATCAGAGTGACTGAATTCTATATCAACATCCTTTTCTCGGATACATAGGATAAAATTGACAAATTCTAAGTGTTAGAGTGAATAATTTTTTTATCAGCATCCTTTGACAGATAAATGGGATAAAATTGAAAAACTCTAAGTATCAGATTGATTAAATTCAATATCAACATCCTTTGTCGGATATGTTGAATAAAATTGACAAAATTTAAGTATCAGAGTGAATATTTTTTTTTTATCAAAATCCTTTGCCAGATACATCGAATAAAATTGATAAAATATAAGTGTCAGATTGAATAATTTTTTTTTATCAACCTACTTTGTCAGATACATCAAATAAAATTGACAAAATCTAAATTTCAGAATGAATAAATGCTTTAACAAAATCCCTTCTCGGATATGTCGGATAAAATTGACAAAATCAAATTATCAGAGTGAATAATGTTTTTTTATCAACATCCTTTGCCAGATACATCGAATAAAATTGATAAAATATAAGTGTCAGAATGAACAAGTTTTTACGTTATCAACATCCTTTGTCGGATACATAGGATAAAACTAACAGAATCTAAGTGTCACAGTGAATAATTTTTTTTATCAACATCCTTTGCCAGATACATCAAATAAAATTGATAAAATATAAGTTTCATAGTGAGTAAATTTTTTTATCAACATACTTTGTCAGATACATCAAATAAAATTGATATAATCTAAATTTCAGAATGAATAAATGCTTTAACAACATCTTTCATCGGATGTGTCGGATAAAATTGACAAAATCAAAGTATCAGAGTGAATATTTTTTTTTATTAACATCCTTTGCCAGATACATCGAATAAAATTGACAAAATATAAGTGTCAGAGTGAATTAAATTTTTTTATCAACATACTTTGTCAGATAAATCAAATAAAATTGACAAAATCTAAAGTTCAGAATGAATAAATGCTTTAACAACATCCTTTATTGGATATATCGGATAAAATTGACAAAATCTAAGTATCAGAGTGAATAATTTTTTTATCAACATCCTTTGCCAGATAAATCGAATAAAATTGTTAAAATATAAGTGTCAGAATGAACAAGTTTTTTTTATCAACATCCTCTGCCAGATACATCGAATAAAATTGATAAAATATAAGTGTCAGAGTGAGTATTTTTTTTATCAACATACATTGTCAAATACATCAAATAAAATTGACAAAATCTAAATTTCAGAATGAATCAATGCTTTAACAAAATCCCTTATCGGATATGTTGGATAAAATTTACAAAATCTAAGTATCAGAGTGACTAAATTCTATATTAACATCCTTTTCTCGGATATATAGGATAAAATTGACAGAATCTAAGTGTCAGAGTGAATAAATTTTTTTTATCAACATCTGTTGTCAGTTATATCAAATAAAATTGACAAAATCTAAATTTCAGAATGAATAGATTCAGTATCAACATCCTTTGCCAGATATGTCGGATAAAATTGACAAAATCTAAGTATCAGAGTGAATAATTTTTTTATCAACATACATTGCCAGATACATCGAGTGAAATTGATAAAATATAAGTGTCATAGTGAATAAATTTTTTTTTTATCAACATACTTTGTCAGATTCATCAAATAAAATTGACAGAATCTAAATTTCAGAATGAATAAATGTTTTAACAACATCCTTTATCGGATTTGTCCGATAAAATTTACAAAATCTAAGTACCAGAGTGACTAAATTATATATCAACATCCTTTTCTCGGATACAGAGGACAGAATTGAAGTGTCACAGTGAATAATTTTTTTTCAACATCCTTTGCCAGATAGATCGAATAAAATTAATAAAATATAAGTGTCAGAGTGAATACTTTTTTTTATGAACTTACTTTGTCAGATAAAACAAATAAGATTGACATAATCTAAATTTCAGAGTGAATAAATGCTTTAACAACATCCTTTATCGGAAGTGTTAGATAGAATTGACAAAATCTAAGTATCAGAGGGAATAATTTTTTTTTATCAACATACTTTGTCAAATACATCAAATAAAATTGACAAAATTTAAATTTCAGAATGAATAAATGCGTTAACAACATCCTTTATCGGATATGTCGGATAAAATTTACAAAATCTAAGTATCAGAGTGACTAAATTCTATATCAACATCCTTTTCTCGGATACAAAGGACAAAATTGACAGAATCTAATTGTCAGAGTGAATAAATTTTTTTTATCAACATCCGTTGTCAGATACATCAAATAAAATTGACAAAATCTAAATTTCAGAATGAATAAATGATTTAACAATATCCTTTATCGGATATGTTGGATAAAAATGACAAAATCTAAGTAGCAGAGTGACTAAATTCTATATCAACATACTTTTTTCGGATACATAGGATAAAATTGACAGTATCTAAGTGTTAGAGCGAATAATTTTTTTTATCAGCATCTGTTGTCAGATACATCAAATAAAATTGACAAAATCTAAATTTCAGAATGAATAAATTCAGTATCAACATCCTTTGCCAGATATATAGAATAAAATTGATAAAATATAAGTGTCAGAGTGAATAATTATTTTTTATCAACATACTTTTTCAAATACATCAAATAAAATTGAAAAAATCTAAATTTCAGAATGAATAAATTCAGTATCAACATCCTTTTTCGGATATGTCGAATAAATTTGACAAAATCTAAGTATCAGAGTGAATAATTTTATTTATCAACATCCTTTGCCAGATACATCGAATAAAATTAATAAAATATAGGTGTCAGAGTGAATAAATTTTTTTTTTATCAACATCCTTTGTCAGATACATCACATAAAATTGACAAAATCTAAATTTCAGAATGAATAAATGCTTTAACAACATCCATTATCGGATATTTCCGATAAAATTGACAAAATCTAATTATCAGGGTGAATAATGTTTTTTTTATCAACATCCTTTGCCAGATAAATCGAATAAAATTGATAAAATATAAGTGTCAGAATGAACAAGTTTTTTTTGTTATCAACATCCTTTGTCGGATACATCGAATAAAAATTGACAAAATCTAAATATCAGAATGAATAAATGGTATAACAACATCCTTTATCGGATACGTCAGATAAAATCGACAAAATCTAAGCATCAGTGTGACTAAATTCTATATCAACATCCTTTTCTCGGATACATAGGATAAAATTGACGGAATCTAAGTGTCAGAGTGAATAAATTTTATTTTTATCAACATCCGTTGTCAGATCCATCAAATAAAATTGACAAAATCTAAATTTCGGAATGAATAAATTCAGTATCAACATCCTTTGTCGGATATGTCGGATAAAATTGATAAAATCTAAGTATCAGAGTGAATAATTTTTTATCACCATCCTTTGCCAGATACATCAAATAAAATTGATAGAATATAAGTGTCAGAGTGAATAATTTTTTTTTATCAACACACTTTGTCAGATACATCAAATAAAATTGACAAAATCTAAATTTCAGAATGAATAAATGGTTTAAAAACATTCTTTATCGGATATGTCGGATAAAATTGACAAAATCTAATTACCAAAGTGACTAAATTCTATATCAACATCCTTTTCTCGGATACATAGGATAAAACTGACAGAATCTAAGTGTCACAGTGAATAATTTTTTTTATCAACAACCTTCGCCAGATACATCGAATAAAATTGATAAAATATAAGTGTCAGAGTGAGTAAATTTTTTATCAAAATACTTTGTCAGATACATCAAATAAAATTGATATAATCTAAATTTCAGAATGAATAAATGCTTTAACAAAATCTTTTATCAGATATGTCGGATAAAATTGACAAAATCTAAGTATCAGAGTGAATATTTTTTTTATCAAAATCCTTTGCCAGATACATCGAATAAAATTGACAAAATATAAGTGTCAGAGTGAATAAATTTTTTTTATCAACATACTTTGTCAGATAAATCAAATAAAATTGACAAAATCTAAATTTCGGAATGAATAAATGCTTTTACGACATCCTTTATCGGATATGTTGGATAAAATTGACAAAATCTAAGTATCAGAGTGAATAATTTTTTTTATCAACATCCTTTGCCAGATACATCGAATAAAATTGTTAAAATATAAGTGTCAGAATGAACAAGTTTTTTTTATCAACATCCTTTGCCAGATACATCAAATAAAATTGATAAAATATAAGTGTCAGAGTGAATAATTTTATCAACATACTTTGTCAAATACATCAAATAAAATTGACAAAATCTAAATTTCAGAATGAATAAATGCTTTAACAAAATCCCTTATCAGATATGTCGGATAAAATTTACAAAATCTAAGTATCAGAGTGACTAAATTCTATTTTAACATCCTTTTCTCGGACACATAGGATAAAATTAACAGAATCTAAGTGTCAGAGTGAATAAATTTTTTTATCGACATCCGTTGTCAGATACATCAAATAAAATTGACAAAATCTAAATTTCTGAATGAATAGATTCAGTATCAACATCCTTTGTCAGATATTTCGGATAAAATTGACAAAATCTAAGTATCAGAGTGAATAATTACTTTTTTATCAACATACATTGCCAGATACATCGAGTGAAATTGATAAAATATAAGTGTCATAGTGAATAAATTTTTTTATCAACATACTTTGTCAGATACATCAAATAAAATTGACAAAATCTAAATTTCAGAATGAATAAATGCTTTAACAACATTCTTTATCGGATACGTCCGATAAAATTGCCAAAATCTAAGTACCAGAGTGACTAAATTCTATATCAACATCCTTTTCTCGGATACAGAGGATACAACTGACAGAATTTAAGTGTCACAGTGAATAATTTTTTTATCAACATCCTTTGCCAGATACATCGATTAAAATTGATAAAATATAAGTGTCAGAGTGAATAATTTTTTTTTATGAACTTAATTTGTAAGATACATCAAATAAGATTGACATAATCTAAATTTCAGAATGAATAAATGCTTTAACAACATCCTTTATCGGAAGTGTCGGATAAAATTGACAAAATCTAAGTATCAGAGTGAATAATTTTTTTTATCAACATTCTTTGCCAGATATATAGAATAAAATTGATAAAATATAAGTTTCAGAGTGAATAATTTTTTTATCAACATACTTTGTCAAATACATCAAATAAAATTTACAAAATCTAAATTTCAGAATGAATAAATGCTTTAACCACATACTTTATCGAATATGTCGGATAAAATTTACAAAATCTAAGTATCAGAGTGACTAAATGCTATTTCAACATCCTTTTCTCGGATACATAGGATAAAATTGCCAGAATCTAATTGTCAGAGTTAATAAAATTTTTTTATCAACATCCGTTGTCAGATACATCAAATAAAATTGACAAAATCTAAATTTCAGAATGAATAAATGATTTAACAATATCCTTTATCGGATATGTTGAATAAAAATGACAAAATTTAAGTAGCAGAATGACTAAATTCTATATCAATATACTTTTCTCGAATACGTAGGATAAAATTGACAGAATCTAAGTGTCAGAGTGAATAATTTTTTTTTTATCAACATCCGTTGTCAGATACATCAAATAAAATTGACAAAATCTAAATTTCAGAATGAATAAATTCAGTATCAACATCCTTTGTTGGATATGTCGAATAAAACTGACAAAATCTAAGTATCAGAGTGAATAATTTTATTTATCAATATCCTTTGCCAGATACATCGAATAAAATTATAAAATAAAGGTGTCAGAGTGAATAATTTTTTTTATCAACATCCTTTGCCAGATACATCGAATAAAATTGATAAAATATAAGTGTCAGAATGAACAAGTTTTTTTATTATCAACATCCTTTGTCAGATACATCGAATAAAAATTGAAAAAATCTAAATATCAGAATGAATAAATGGTATTACAACATCCTTTATCGGATATGTCAGATAAAATCGACAAAATCTAAGAATCAGAGTGATTAAATTCTAAATCAACATCCTTTTCTCGGATACATAGATTAAAATTCACAAAATCTAAGTGTCATAGTGAATAAATTCGTTATCAACATCCTTTGTCGGATATGTCGGATAAAATTGATAAAATCTAAGTATCAGAGTGAATAAATTCCATATCAACATCATTTTCTAGGATACATGGGACAAAATTGACAAAATCTAAGTATCTGATTGATTAAATTCTATATCAACATCCCTTTTTTGGGTACAAGTGATAAAATTGACAAAATCTAAGTATCAGAGTGAATAATTTATTTTTATCAACATCTTTTATCAGTTACAACAATAACAATTTACAAAATCCAAATATCAGAATGAACAAATGCTTCTTCAGCATCTATTGTTGGATATGTTGAATAAAATTGACAAAATCTAAATTTCAGAAAGAATAAATGCTTTAACAACATCCTTTATTTGATATGTCGGATAAAATTGACAAAATCTATGTATCAGAGTGACTAAATTCTATATCAACATCCTTTTCTCGGATACATAGGATAAAATTTACATAATCTAAGTGTCAGAGTGAATAATTTTTTTTTCATTAACATCCGTTGTCAGACACATCATTTAAAATTGCCAAAATTTAAATTTCAGAATGAATAAATTCAGTATCAACATCCTTTGTCGGATATTTCGGATAAAATTTACAAAATCTAAGTATCAGAGTGAATAATTTTTTTTATCAAAATCCTTTGCCAGATACATTGAATAAAATTGATAAAACATAAGTGTCAGAGTGAATAAATTTTTTAACATAATGCCATAGAATAGCATAGGAAGGAATATAATGCCTTAGAATAGCATAGGAAGAAACATAAACCATTAGAATAGCATAGGAAGGAATATAAACCCTTAGAATAGCATAGGAAAGAACGTAGTGTCCCCAAATAACATTGGAAGGAACATAAACTCTTAGAATAGCATAGGAAGGAACATAAACCCTTAAAATAGCATAGGAAGGAACATAAACCAAGCAAATCCATAAGTGCATGCTCTGGAAGGCCATAGAAAAGCATAGGAAGGAACATAAGCCCTTAGAATAGCATGGGAAGGAACATAGTCCTATAGAACAGCATAGGAAGGAACATAGTCCTATAGAATAGCATGGAAAGGAACATAGTCCTATAAAATAGCATGGGAAGTAACATTGTTCTATAGAATAGCATGGGAAGGAACGTAGTCCTATAGAATCGCATGGGAAGGAACATAGTGTCTCCAAATAGCATTGGAAAGAACATAATGCTATAGAATAGCATAGGAAGGAACATAATGCCATAGAATAGCAAAGAAATAAAACATAATGCAATAGAATAGCATAGGAAGGAACATAAACCCTTAGAATAGCATAGGAAGGAACATAAACCCTTAGAATAGCATAGGAAGCAACATAGTGTCCCCAAATAGCATTCGAAGGAACATAGTGTCCCCAAATAGCATTGGAAGGAACATAGTGTCCCTAAATAGCATGGGAAGGAACATAAATCCTTAGAATAGCATCGGAAGGAACTTAAACCCTTAGAAGAGCATAAGAAGGAACATAAACCCTTAGAATGGAATAGGAAGGAACATAAACCATGCGTAGGTAACTAAAGGAACGTTGAACATTTTTTCTGATTTCGTGTGTTTTGGCAAGAAAATAGCTCGCCTTTAACAAAATTAGCCATAGCTACTTGAAACTTTTCATAAATATCTTAATTTTTAGTCTAATTGTGTAGGTACTAAAGGAACATTGAATATTTTTTCTGATTTTGTGTTTTTTCGCAAGAAAATAGCTCGCCTTTAACAAACTTAGCCATAGCTAGTTGAAACAGTGCATAAATAGCTTTATTTTTAGTCTAATTGTGTAGGTACTAAAGGAACATTGAATATTTTTTCTGATTTTGTGTGTTTTCGCAAGAAAATAGCTCGCCTTTAACAAACTTAGCCATAGCTAGTTGAAACTGTGCATAAATATATTAATTTTTAGTCTAATTGTGTAGGTACTAAAGGAACATTGAACAGAAATCGCTAGAAAAATAAAAAGGACATTGGCAGAAAATATCACTATGGAATATAAAGATAAATCGAGGAAAAACAAAGTACCAGCAAACGTTACTGCCACTGATCAAACAGTCACTGAAGAAAATAATACCAAAGACGAAAATGCTTTATCATCATCATTTGTCGGGTATATCGGATAAAATTGACAAAATCCAAGTATCAGATTGATTAAATTCTATATCAACATCCATTTCTCGAATACATGGGATAAAATTGAAAAAAGCTAAGCGTCAGAGTGAGTAATTTTCTTATCAACATCCTTTGTCAGATAAATCAAATAAAATTGACAAAATCGAAATTTAAGAATGACTAAATGCTTTAACAACATCCTTTATTAGATGTCTTGGATTAAATTGACAAAATATAAGTATCAGAGTGACTAAATTCTATATCAACATCCTTTTCTCGGATACATAGGATAAAATTGACAAATACTAAGTGTTAGAGTGAATAATTTTTTGTATCAACATCCTTTGTCGGATATGTCGGATAAAATGGACAAAATCTAAGTATCAGAGTGAATCATTTTTTTTATCAACATCCTTTGCCAGATATATCGACTAAAATTGATAAAATATAAGTGTCAGAGTGAATAATTTTTTTTTATCAACATACTTTGTCAGATACATCAAATAAAATTGAAAAAATCTAAATTTCAGAATGAATAAATACTTTAACCACATCCTTTATCGGATATGTCGGATAAAATTGACAAAATATAGTACCAGAAAGACTAAATTCTATATCAACATCCTTTTCTCGGATACATAGGATAAAATTGACAGAATCTAAGGGTCAGAGTGAATAATTTTTTTTTATCAACATCTGTTGTCAGATACATCAAATAAAATTGACAAAATCTAAATTTCAGAATGAATAAATTCAATATCAACATCCTTTGTATGATATGTCGGAGAAATTTTTTTATCAACATCCTTTGTCAGATACATCAAATAAAATTGACAAAATCTAAATTTCAGAAAGAATAAATGCTTTAACAGCATCCTTTATCGGATATGTCGGATAAAATTGACAAAATCTAAGTATCAGAGTGAATAATTTTTTTTATCAGCATCCTTTGCCAGATACATCGAATAAAATTGATAAAATATAAGTGTCAGACTGAAAAAGTTTTTTTTATCAATATCCTTTGTCGGATACATCGAATAAAAATTGACGAAATCTAAATATCAGAATGAATAAATGCTTTAACAACCTCCTTTATCGGATATGTCAGATAAAATTGACAAAATCTAAGCATCAGAGAGATTAAATTCTACATTAACATCCTTTTCTCGGATACATAGATTGAAATTGACAAAATCTAAGTGTTAGACTGAATATTTTGTTTTTTTATCAACGTCCTTTGCCAGTTACATCGGATAAAATTGATAAAACCTAAGTGTCAGAGTTAATTAATTCGTTATCATCATCCTTTGTCGGATATGTCGGATAAAATTGATAAAATCTAAGTATCAGAGTGATTAAATTCCATATCAACATCATTTTTTCGGATACATGGGATAAAATTGACAAAATCTAAATATCAGAGTGAATAAATGCTTCATGAACATCCTTTAAATGCATTATCACCATCATTTGTCGCCTATATCGGATAAAATTGGCAGAATCTAAGTATCAGAAAGATTAAATTCTATATCAACATCCATCTCTCGGGTACATGGGATAAAATTAACAAAATCTAAGTATCTGATTGATTAAATTCTATATCAACACCCCTTTCTCGGGTACAAGAGATAAAATAGACAAAATCTAAGTATCAGTATGAATAATTTACTTTTTATCAACATCTTTTATCAGTTACAACAATTCTAATTAACAAAATCCAAATATCAAAGTGAATAAATGATTTTTCAGCATCTTTATTCGGATATGTTGAATACAATTGACAAAATCTAAATTTTAGAATGAAAAAATGCTTTAACAACATCCTTTATCTGATTTGTCGTATAAAATTGACAGAATCTGAGTGTCAGAGTGACTTAATTTTTTTTATCATCATCCGTTGTCAGATTCATCAAATAAAATTGTCAAAATCTAAATTTCAGAATGAATAAACTCAGTATCAACATCCTTTGTCGGATATGTCGGATAAAATTGACAAAATCTAAGTATCAGAGTGAATAATTTTTTTTTATCAACATCCTTTGCCAGATTCATCGAATAAAATTGATAAAATATAAGTGTCAGAGTGAATAAATGTTTTTACATAATGCCATAGAATAGTATAGGAAGGAACCAAATGCCATAGAATAGCATAGAAAGGAACATAAACCCTTAGAATAGCATAGGAAGGAACATAAACCCTTAGAATAGCATAGGAAGGAATATAGTGTCTCCAAATAGCATTGGAAGGAACATAGTGTCCCCAAATAGCATTGGAAGGAACATAGTGTCCCCAAATAGCATGGGAAAGAACATAAATCATTAGAATAGCATAGGAAGGAACATAAACCCTTAGAATAGTATAGGAAGGAACATAAACCCTTAGAATAGCATAGAAAGGAACATAAACCCTTAGAATAGCATAGGAAGGATCATAAACCCTTAGAATAACATAGGAAGGAACATGGTCCTATAAAATAACATGGGAAGGAACATAGTCCTATAGAATAGCATGGGAAGGAACGTAGTCCTATAGAATAGCATGGAAAGGAACATAGTCCTATAGAATAGCATGGGAAGGAACGTAGTCCTATAGAATAGCATGGGAAGGAACATAGTCCTATAGAATAGCATTGGAAGGAACATAGTGTCTCCAAATAGCATTGGAAGGAACATAATGCCATAGAATAGCATAGGAAGGAACATAGTGTCCCCAAATAGCATTGGAAGGAACATAAACTCCTGGAATAGCATAGGAAGGAACATAATGCCATAGAATAGCATAGGAAGGAACAAAATGCCATAGAATAGCATAAGAAGGAACATAAACCCTTAGAATAGCATAGGAAGGAACATAAACCGTTAGAATAGCATAGGAAGGAACATAGTGGCCCCAAATAGCATTGGAAGGAACATAGTTTCCCCAAATAGCATGGGAAGGAACATATATCCTTAGAATAGCATAGGAAGGAACATAAACCAAGACAAATCCATAAGTACATGCTTTGGAAAGGTACCAAGGAACATAAGGCAAGCAAATAGCACACGAAGGAACATAAACCAAGCAAATCCGTAAGTACATGCTCTTGAATGGTGCCAAGGAACGTAAAGTAAGCAAATAGCATAGGAAGGAACATACACCATGCAAAATGGTACATAGCACTCTACTTACACAGCTGTATTTTTCTCAAAAACCGCTCGATGATTTATTTTCTTAATTTTGGCACTCTAACATTACCTGGCCTGAGAAGAAAAACGATCTAGATAGGTCACGTCTTTTATAAATTTCGTTTAAAGCCTAAATTTTGCAAAAATATTTTTATATGAATGAGATCATGGGGCCGTCCTGGCTAAGTGGACGTGTGCTGGGTTGAGAATTTTTTGCCCCAGGGGTACGGGTTCGATCCCCGGTGTAGCCAGTTATTTGGTTTAGGACGTGGGTCAGTGGTGTGACTATGTAAGCTCATTCAGAGTTGACCAAGCTCTAAATGGGTACCTGGAGATATCTAGGGAAGGTAAGCACAAAGGGTTTGCGAAAGCACAGGATGGCTGGCCCCAGCCCCCCATTGCACTTCCTGGCTGAAGAGCCACGAAACGGAGATCAGCATCGCCGGTTTGGACCTTAAGGGTCTAGTGTCGTCACATTTACTTACTGTGACATCACGGTCATATGCACTTAAAGTGTAACTTACATCATAATATTGCAATGAAATCATGCACATAAATGGCTTCATATGAAAATATACATCATGATATTGCAATGATGTTACGTACTAACTTCATATAAAAGGCTCCATATAGTTAATATGATTCATTAATTGAATTAAATTTTTAACGTCAATAAAATTTGACATAAATATATCTAGAGAACGACACAGAAATTCACAATGTAAATCTACGGTTCAAAAACAAGTGAAACCGACAATCGCAACGAATCACAAACGAAAATGACGCACAAAGAAATGTGGTGTAGGAAGTCATGCGACAACAAGCATCACAACGTATCACAAACAAAATAATGAAGAACAACATCGGCGGTCAGAAGACATGCGATAGCGAGCATGACAATGGATCGCAATCGGAATGAAGCATAACAAAATTAAATGATTAGAAGAACAGCACCGTTGCAATTTATGACATCGGACTTCTCAGAGTTCTATATATTCATTACGTAGCCTTCCATTTCCACGAGGAAAGAGTAGCAAAAAAGCTGATTCATTTGAAGATTAGTGCTTGGACGGTAGAAATTACTCTCTTTATTTTACAAATGAGTTGGTTTACCTTTTTTACGACGTCACCCACCCGCTAATCACTTCTACAAATAAATCTAAAACTTAAACTTATATTTAAGCTTTATTCAAACGTAAGTAATAATCAAACCATCAATAGTCGGAATATTTTTAGCTTCCAAGTAGCTGGACAAATTTATCACAAAATTAATTTGGCGGCGCATACGACGCAAACCACTTAAGGTAATTTTCAGCGACCTTTAAAAGGACAGATGCATTTTCTTAGATTCAGGTGATGCTGTTGCAGAACACTTTCCAATTCTATAAATTACGGAATAAGTAAGAAATTAACGGATCTGTAGGAAGAAATATTGCGAGACCAAAACAGTTATGCCACGAACCAATGATGGTGTCATAACATCATGCTGAATTCCTGTTAAAATTATTAGCTAACTTTTTGGGGCCGTTAATACTTTCTATATTTGGTGCTTCAAAGTAGCTGAACAAATTTATCACAAAATGAATATAGCGACAGTTAGAATTATAATTATACAAGCATGCTGCGTGCCAAGTACCAGAGACCAAGAAAAGTCTCCTGTGGTCACTTCCCAGGGGAACACAAATCAAAACAAAATACCAGCTTACCGTAATGAATCATGAGGTGAACGGTCGACAAGGTCAATGTCATCCATTTTGGCTATACACGCAACGTGGGGTAATATGATAACCCCTATGAGCAAAGCAAAAGTGTGGACAACGACAAGCAAGGTTGAACATGTTGCAAATGCAATGAGAAGGATTTCAGGATAATCTTCTATATGATTGATGTTGAGTTCCACCATTACTACCTATAAAATAGTACTACTGATTATGAGAAGTTTAAACATCTGGTTTGATTTCTAGGAGTTGCTTTCAGTGGGTTTTGAGCTTTGATTTATTATCGAGTATTTTCCAAAATGTTGGAGAAAATGTACCTTCCGTGTCCTTTTTTTGGAGAAAGGGGGGTGTTCAGAGTTGATGACTGACATTTTAAAAAGTTTCTGATGAACGCCTAGTGGACGCATTCTCGACTGCAAGGGGTTAACTGCTATGCATGTACTATAGATGTCATACCGGACCGAGTCCACAAGAAGTAATTACTCATACTTCTTAGTCCCGGCCTTCATCTTTGTGCACTTCGTTAATAGAGCAACCCTTCTGCAATTGCTCCCTTTTACACTTTTTTCACTTTTGAAGCAAAATAAGATGTATTTTTATGTGTGTTTTTTTTTAGAATGATATAAAAATTTATTTGATTTTTCGTATATAAAAAATTCTGGTGATTTTGCTTCAAATGTGAAACAGTTTTTGTTCACATCAGATATAAGAATTGGCAGTTTTGATTTGGAATCAGTATACGCCAATTGTAACCCCCCCCCCCTAAAAAATGCCAAATTCATTCTGGAGGAAAGCTTAATGCTGGGGCATTTGTCTGATAAATCTGCCTTATCAAATTAGACTTGTCATTTCACTCGTGATTCTTCGTAACAAAATTAAATATAAGAAAACAAGTTTTTCTTAACTGAAAGTAAGGAGTGACATTAAAAATTAAAACGAACAGAAATTATTCCATATATGAAAGGGGCTTCCCCCTCCTCAACGCCTCGCTCTTTACGCTGAAGATAGACTCTTTGTCACAAGTCTACTTTTTAAATGAATACAACAACTTTAGCGTAAACAGCGAGGCTTTCAGGAGGGGACAGCTCCTTTAATATACAAAATAATTTCAGTTCGTTTTAAGTTTTAGTGTCGCTCCTTACTTTCAGTTAAAAAATATTTTTTTAAAAAATTGAATTTCTGAACGTTTTTCAAATAGGCTAATGCTTTTTCGAATTTGGCTGACCGTACATGAAAAATTAAAAAAAAATTGCATATCAATTTTGGCACATTGATTTTGTATCTGAAGGGTTGCGCCCTCATCAATACCTTGGTCTTTACGCCAAAGCTGCTAGCACTTTAAAAAGGTGCCTGCTCAAATTAGACGACCCCCCTATTTCAGTAGACGCCAAGGCCGTATCTATTTTTTTCCGGGGGTATTTTGCAATTTTTTTCCGGTTGGTTGAGGGAGGGTTACACAAAGAAACAAAAACGTATAGAAATTTGCTTTTATTCATTTTGTTTCATTTTTACGAGACAGAGAAACAATTCAAGGGGGGGGGGGTCAAACCCCCTAACCCCTCACCCCCACCCCCTTCTTGGATAAGACCTTCGTAGACACTCTTAAAAAATTGGGATAAACAGTCAAACTTTAGCGTATTGAGCAGCATATTTTGGAGGAGGCAACCATTCAAATATGGAATAATTAATGTTCATTTTTCAAATAATCTGACTCGCCCTCTATGAATTATACTCCTTCTCTTCACGGAAAAACCTTCTGTGCTAATTTCATCCGACGTAAAGTGGACCCCTACCCCGTCAAATTCCCTCCAGTTAATTTCATCCTTGCTGGGAATTCCCCTCCTGCAAATTACTTGCGGACGATTCAGCCTGAAAAAATCTCCTTAGCATTCTTTCATATAAATAAGACTTTAGTCTCTAATCGGTTTCTTGATTAATCCAGAAATTCCCCCTTCCGTGGAAATTATTTCTCAGAAAAAAACCTAGAAAAATGCCCTTGGATAATTCCCTCAGAACATCTCCACATGAAAAATTTTAGCAAAGAGAATGTAAGACAATTATTAAGAATTTCGTATTGTAATTCTGTCAAATCCTCCCAGTGCAACTTTTCCCCTACAATATTTAATCCCCAGAAGTCTTCCTCCACAAGGAAGATTCTCCCTATAGAAATCCATTCCAAGCATTCCCTCCCCCCCCCCCCCCCCGCCCCCCCCCCCCAAAAAAAATGTCTAAATACTTCCCAATAACAAAGGTACTTCCTTGTTATATAGTATACACTCAAGAATTGAAGTTAGGTTAATCAAAATTAAATATACCAAAATATGAAGCGAATATAATTGTTTAATAAAAAAAATTGTGGAAGCTACAACTATGGAAGAGGGGAACTATGGAAGAGGGGTTGCCCAGATCGCATTATAGCAACTAATTTAACCTAACCAAAAACCAACTAAATATTGAATTAGAATATAACTACAATCTAGTTTCCCACCGAACCGAAGCTAATTGTTTTGTTTGTAAACCGGGTATTGTCTCATGTTCGGGATATAAATTCTCGAGTGTGTGTTATATAACAACGAAGTACCATAACCAATACTATACGTAAAAAATTAGCGCAGACTCTTTTTGTTTATATCATGAATGTACGGCAACCGAATACAATCACTCTCCCTCATAGGCTGTAGCTCAACAATCGGTATATCATCATCGCCGGCAATACCTCTTAATAAATAATCCTGAAGACTAAATCGGTCTTGATGAGACATTATCATTTTTCATATAAAAAAAAACAAAAACAAAAATAGCGCTTGAAAAAAAAGAGAGAGAGAAAAAAAGAAAAATAACAAAAAATAACACAAATATATATATATATATATA
>JAQQPU010000839.1:53120-66290 GCA_029168905.1 Artemia sp. Kazakhstan ARC1039
AACAAAAAAAGCTATAAAAGGTCATCAATTGACCAGATACTCCTGATTGGAGCAGTCTCAATTTCTTGCACAAAAATACGGCCTTGATCAGACCACACACTGCGGTCTGACCACAAGACCAGACGAGAACTGTGATCAAGACCACGACTTATCTCTTGAAGCGCTCAGAAGATTGCGCTTACGTTTCGCAAGGTTCTGAGCTACAAATAAGCCTGAGCCACTAAGCTGCTGTTTCGCTTTAAACACATGGCGAGCTATTTCTTTTGATCAAAACTGGACGAAAACAGGTGCAACTTTATCTGGTCTTTGAGCATTATTTGTTCCAACTTTAAATCGCTGAACATTCTATGTCTGAATCCTTAATATTAGTAGACCCATTTTGACAAACAATACGCACTTCATGGTCTCCCCCACACTCTACGAAGGAATCTGCTTCACACCATTAAACAACAGGGAATCACTTCTCCCTTCCTGCTCAATGTCGTCTAGCTTGAGCTCAAGCTGATTCACGCGAATTTGCAACAAATTAAACATATGCATGAATGTATTTAGATGTTTTTCAATCAGTTCAAATTTCGGATAAAACTCAACCTGTACTGCATCATAGATTTCAGAAACCATCGTTTCAACTGGAAACTTATGATTAAAATTAGCTGTAGTCTGCAAAGTCGATTTTTTCAGCTTCATTCCGCAAGTTCATTCTCTGTAGCCACTATAAGTCTACGGAGACCAGCAGTGGAATCTGAGAATAGATTATCCGTTACCGAATCTTGCCCTTTTCTTAGAAACCGGCGGTAAACATCAGGATGATTTTTTAGCTCTACAAACGCATGATTAACACCCTTGGTTTTCTTTTTTGATGCTTCCTTCTCAGTGCCATCAAAACTAAGTAAACTCGCGACGGATAAAACCTGACAGTCGTGTTTTTTGTTCTAGCAAAATATAACAAATTTGCTATCTCCGGTATTTGTCTTCATAATTTCTAGGATTTGAATCGGCCAAAGGGGATAACCCGCAAATTTGGCGAGGAACAAATCTCCAATTTCAACGTTAGCCGGATCCATGACGGTAACAATAAATATAAAAAAATCAATAGAATTTGAATTTAATTAGCATCAGATAGAGACGAAATGAAACTTATCTTTATTTGGGGAGGGCCACGGATGGCAGTGGCAAACAAATTTTATAACTTACATTTACAGGCGTCTACCCACGGCCTGTTTGGGGTTATGATGCCCCTAAAAACACCATGTTCCCATCCTCTCATTTTCTCAAAAATCTCTAGAATTTTTCTTTAGTTTGCTTATTTTTATGTATGTCGAACTTGCGTGTACTAAATGAATCTAAAGTGAACAGGTATCTTTTAATCTAGGTTTCCGGCTACATTGAATGACATTTATTTTGAGTTTGAGGATTATAGTAAGCCTACACGAAGTGACAGGTACTTAATATACACTGCTATAATCAATCTTTTGCTTTGAAAAGAGGAACAACAACTTCTTTAGTTGAGAGAGAAATATGTTTGAGTCCATTGGGGTTTCCCTACAAATTTTCAATAATGTAAATAAACAATATTTTTACGCAGCATAAGCCTCGCACAAATGCCCTAACGACGATAGACTGGGTATAGAAGGTTGGAGTTAGTAGTATATAAGGCAATATTTACCTTGCTGCGACACCCCTTCGTTAGGGAGTACGTAGTCCCTGAGTCCCAAGTTCAAGGTCAAGGTGAAAAACCCAGAAATGTTTTTGTCAACAGAGACCTTGGGAAAAACCTTAGTTACATGACATGTTTGTGGACAATCTAAGATTTTGGGAAAACCTAATTAGTTTTTCAACAAGGGAAGACGTTGGAGAAACACCTAGTTACTTAATTGACTTGTAAACAGGATTTAGGGAAAACCATTATTTTTATTATTGATTTTAGAACTGGAGGATGGATACATGAAAAAACACATAGACTTGGAAAATACTCTATATAAAGTGGGAAAGAGATAGTTAGTGTCAGAGCTCTAAATTGGATTTTGTTCGATGGTAATATTGTGAATATTATTTTGTTTTCTTTGGAATATTACAAAAACGAGTAATTTTACTGTATTGAACATTAAGAGACAGGAGGAAGAGAATAGTGATGAAGTGAAAATAAGAACTGCAA
Organism: Artemia sp. Kazakhstan ARC1039; assembly: GCA_029168905.1. NCBI lineage: Eukaryota > Metazoa > Arthropoda > Branchiopoda > Anostraca > Artemiidae > Artemia > Artemia sp. Kazakhstan ARC1039. The sequence goes on from JAQQPU010000839.1 coordinate 55,276, forward strand.
ATGTTGCAGTAGATATTGTGCCAGGGAGCAGATTAACTTTCGAGTGGGATGAGATGTTCAGTAAATAGTTAATATCTCTGAGTCGATTCAAGATGGATGAATAGTTATGTTTTGCGGCCAAAGTGAATATAATGAATATATCAACCTCACAAGCAGGTTTGAATGCAATTGTAGAGCATATAGAGAAAAATGGACACCAGAGGCAACGCTGTAGCGTTGCCTATAGTAAAGGCCATACGGCTCAAATGTTTTATTATTTTTTTCCCAGAGTCACTTCATACGGAAGGGGTCGTCGTAGAAACTTCAAAGGAAGCTCATTCGATTGAAAATGGAGAGTTCTAGTGCAATTTTTAATAGTCGAAAAGGTTTGGAGGGCAATTAACCCCCTCCCACGCCCATAATTCCCCCAAACACATCCAGTCAAAATTTTGAGATAGCCATTTTGTTCAGCGTACTTGATTTTCAGATAGAAAATATATTTTTAGGGAGGACACTCCCCCACAACCCTCAAGGCCAGAGTTTTAAGTCATGCCCTGGGGGCATAAAAGATATTATAAAAGGCGTTGTCGTAGAAACTTCAAAACAGGCTCATTCGATTGGAAATTTATATGCTTAGTGCCCTTTTTAATGTAAAAAATGATTGGAGGGCAACTAGCCCCCCCCCCAACACACCCATCATTTCCCAAAACAAATCCAATAAAAATTGTGAGATATCCGTTTTGTTCAGCGTAGATTATTTTCACATAGAAAATATGTTTATGAGGAGGACACTCCCCCACAACCCTCAGGGTAAGGGTTTTAAGTTATGCCTTGGGTATATATAAGATATTTATAGAAGCCGTTGTCGTAGAAACTTCAAAAAAGGCTCATTCGATTGGAAATTCAAAGGGATAGTGCCCTTTTTAATAGTCAAAAGGGATTGGAGGGCAACTAGCCCCCCACGCCCATCATTCCCCCCAACACATCCAATCAAAATTTTCAGATAGCCATTTTGTTCAGCGTAGTTGATTTTCAGATAGAAAGTATGTTTTTGAGGAGGACACTCCCCCACAACCCTTAGGGCAAGGGTTTTAAGTTATGCCCTGAGGGCATACAAGGTTTTCATAGAAGGCGTTGTCGTAGAAACTTCAAAAAGGCTCACTTGGTTGGAAATTCAAAGGGCTAGTGTTCTTTTTAATAGTCAAAAGTGATTAGAGGGCAACTAGCCCCCCATCCCACGCCCTTCATTCCCCCAAACACATCCAATAAAAATTTTGAGAAAGCCATTTTGTTCCGCATAGTTGATTTTCAAATAGAAAATATATTTTTGAGGAGGACACTCCCCCACAACCCTCAAGAAAAGGGTTTTAAGTTGTACCCTAGGGCATATAAAGTTTTTATAGAAGGCGGTCTCATAGAAACTTCAAAAAAGGCTCATTCAATTTGAAATTCAAAGGGCTAGTGCCCTTTTAAAAGTCAAAAGTGATTTGAGGTCAACTAACCCTCCTCTCACGCCCACCTTTTCCCCAAACACATCCAATCAAAATTTTGAGACAGCCATTTTATTAAACGTAGTTTGAATCGAATAAAATAACTACAAACAAGAGTTTGGGTATCGCCTCACTGCAGAAGCCTAAAATCCCGAACGAACAGAAATTAAAATTAACTATCTTACAAACATAAAGATAACCGGTGCAAAAATAAATAAGTAAATAAATCTTATATAGCTTCAATATTTTTATTAGTTCCCCCCAGAGCTGCTTTATATGCAAGGGTTAAAAGTACCGTTTTGTTAAAAATACTTGAAAGTTTAAGTAACAAAACTTTGGTATCGACAAAACCCCACAGGGCCTAGGGGCAGGAATAAATTCTCGTATAAACTTTAGAGAGGGCTCATTTGATTGGAAATTGGAATTTCTAGTCCATCTCTTAAGAGTCAAAATTGATCGAAGGGCAAATAACCCCCCACGCTCTTTTCCCCCACCCCTTTTTTGAACTATTTCTGTCTATACCTGAATGCTCAATGAGAGTTAGACTGTTTTGGTATTAACACATACCTATTTGGCATCTGTTCTCGTCCCTAACAAGGAAAGAAACAGAGAGTGTAAGACAATAGCAGATTCAGGGGAGGGGAGATGGGGTGCCCCCCTAACATAGTCCAAAGTAGTTTAATTTACTGAATTAAAGCAAGATTGTGTTAATGAATCTTGCTTTTTTTTTCAATCCATTCATTGTTGTCAATCGCTGTTCACAAGTTATGCAAGCTGTCTATTGTTCATATATAAAGTCAAGAATAAAGTCAAAGTCAAGTTAAAGTCAAGAATAATCGGACAGTAACCAACCCCCCATGTCATACAAACTTGAAAATTTTTGCAATCAAAAACGAACAAAAATTAATTAAAAAAAAACTTTCCAAAAATAAGTTTTTCAAAGAAAAGTGAAGGCCATTTTTAACTTAAGCTCAGGAGATACGAATACCTGTTAAAATTGAAACTCGAAACAACCAGAAATTACTGTTAAAGAATAAATGAAACCCAAAACGAACAGAAATTAAATAAACAATCATAGCAAAACACACACAAAAAGTAATAATATAAATGAATAAATAGATCATAAAGCGAGTATTGATTAGATTGAATATGCAATTCAAGCTTAAAACAAAAAAAAGTATAAATGAAACTTAAAACGAACAAAAATTAAATAAACAATTAATGCGAACAAACATAAAATATATATTAATGTAAATGAATAAATAAATGTTAAAACAAGTGAAACTTAAATTGAATATGCAAATCAAGCTTGAATCAAATAAAAGCAACTACAAACAAGAGTTCGAGAATCGCCTCACTGCAGAAACCTAAAACCTACTGCGTCATTGGCGCTTTACTGAAAACGAAGTACATTGCAAACGTTTTAGGCTTCTGCATTGAGGCGATACCCAAACTCTTGTTTTTAGTTATTTTTATTCGATTCAAACTTGATTTGCATATTCAATTTAAGTTTCACTTGTTTTAAGATTTATTTATTCGGTTACATTAATATATATTGTATGTTTGTTCGCATTGATTGTTTATTTAATTTCTGTTAGTTTTAAGTTTCATTTATACTTTAATAGCAAACTCCTTTTTTCTTTAAGCTTGGTTTTCATATTCAATCTAAGCATTACTCGTTTTAAGATCTATTTATTCATTTATATTATTACTTGTTTTGCGTTTTTTGCTATGATTGTTTATTTAATTTCTGTTCGTTTTGGGTTTCATTTATTCTTTAACTGCAATTTCTGGTCGTTTTGAGTTTGAATTTTAACAGGTAGTTGTATCTCCTGAACTTAAGTTTAAAATGACCTTTACTTTTCTTTGAAAAACGTATTTTTGGAAAGTTTATTTTAATTATTTACTGAAAAAGGCATGAGATTGTGTTATATATTTATATGAATTTGTTGAATAAAAATATGGATGATCATTTTCTTCTTTTTTTTGTAGTTAAAATTCTGGACAATTGTTTACTCTTTCCAGGAGAACCAATAGGTAATGAGAGAGTATATGAAACAAACTTTTTTCTTTCTTCAGTATTTGCTAGTTAGTTTGTATTCAGCAGAGTATCCATCAAGAGTAAAAAAAAAGAAAAAAATAATGTATTTGAGAAAGAAACAATCATGCAGAACCTTGTCGCTTTGGAAAAATGTTTAAATCTAAATGATCAGTTTAAAAAACTGTCGGTGCAGAGGAGAATCTTCAGTCAAAGAATGTTTGATGACATCATGAAACAACACTCTCCATCCTTGGATTATTGCATGATGCTTTTACATTGTGGTCCGCTAAATGGCAAGACAGTGGAACGCTAAATGGTACTCTGGGCAATCTTTTCAATTTTTTTATAATTTTTATAATTATAATTTTATAATTTTTTTTATATTTTAACGAGCAAATTCAAAACATTTTCTGTCGTCAGAAGGCGCATTACTGCCTCTCTGGAGTATTGAGTAAGCCCAAAATGTTTTGAAACACTAAAATGATTATTTTAAACATATTTCTTTCTTCTATTCTGCCTTAACTGCTAAATATCTAGCCATCAATTTAATTTATTTTGTACACGACCGACACTTTGCGGAAAATTGTCTTGGGCAAAACAAAAACATTTTTTGATACAATTTCATCATCGTGGAAAGGTGGCTATCGTTTACTTGTCATGAAGCATAATCGGCTGAAAATGCCCATTAGTCTTTCAAATTGTTTCAATGCCATTTTTACCTATTTTTTCGATTTTCATACTAAAAATCTCTGATGTGAAAACTGATACCTGATGAAACTAATTTCCACGCTACAGAATGGATGCACGGTTTTTCTTTTCAGGGAGATGATTCACACAATTCGTCCAAAAAGTTTTAAACTGTCGCACAGCTTCTTGCATCCAAGCACCGTTAGTCAAAATAGTTCACGTTTCTCCCTGTCATCTACGATTGGTTTCTTTCATGGGACAAACCCCATGCTCAAATAAAGGATGACCTCGCCAAATTGTTCAGTATGGGCAACATAGCCCATAATATAGCCCAATTGACATAACAACACTAGCACAGTTGACGATGTGCTAGTGTTAACAGTCATTTGACCACCTAATAGGAGTAGAGCAGTCTGAAGACTAAATTGGGCAGGTTTTGAAAGAACTGATAAGAACAGAAGTTAGAATCCATAGAAATCTGTACAGAGAACTAGCCAAAGAAATTTTTGTAACAAAAAATAAGAACACTCAATACTTACGATAGCAACACCAGCTAGCAGAGAAGAGACTTCCATAATTGTCTTAAGCTTTAAATTCACAGTTTTCAGCCTTCCCCATGACGCCATCTTTTTTTCTTCCTTTGCCTAAGGAGGGAAGCAAAGTAGTTTTTAGTCTAGTTTCATTTTGTACATAAATAGGAGACGTTGACCATTTAAGTTCTATTGGAGATTGAGATCGTGAACATGAAAGTGTATATGTAAAAGCAATACACCATTCCTTTTCATAGGTAGCACAGTAGCATTTTCGCATTGCCTAAATATAGAACAGTATGGTTCCTAAGTACTGTTTATTTATATTTTTTTTTCACCCGACCACCTCCTATGGCATGAGCTCTTATTGCAACTTCGGAGGGAGTTCATTTAATCGGTAATAGAAAGTTCTAATTCCTCTTTTAAGAGCCAAAAATAATTAGAGGTCAACCATCCCCCCCGATGACCCTGTTTGCTGCCATCTTCCCCTACGCATTAAATGAAAATTTTGAGAGGTTTATTTTTGTTCTGCTTAGTTGGAAGGCCCTATTACTGTTACTCTGGGGGTAACAAGCTCCCTAAGGGGTCTTTTGGCAAGGACTCTACGCTATCCAATTAGCGTATTGTTTACATATAGAACTTGTTACAAGGAAAAATGACCCAGGTTTGATCCTTGGTCTTCAAAAAGGATTATTTTACTAAAGTGAAGCTTTCAGGGAATGTTGAAGGGGGTGATCAACTAAATGAGAAGCACTATCTCCAACCAAGTTTTTTAAAATATGTATCGGCAGTATTTCAGGAACAACTTAGGGTATTGAGTTAAAAACTTTGGGGTATATTGATGAAGATATTTAATTAATCAAAAGAGACTCTGTTTATACTACTATTACTACTACTGCTACTACGACTACTACTACCACTACTACTACTACCACTACTACTACTACTACTACTACTACTGTTTCTACTACTGCCACTACTACTACTACTAATATTATCACTACTACTAGTACCACTAGTACTATTATTATTACTCCTACTACAACTAGTAATAACAGAATTACTACTGTTATCACTACTACTGGACCTACAGCAACAGCTGTAAGTGCTACTAATACATTTTAATAGGACCATGGGGCATTATGGGAAAAGGTAACCATTTTTCCATTATATACAATATAAAACAGGGGAGGGGAGAGTAAGAAATTTAATGGAGAAAAAATAAGTCTGCTTCAAAACTATGTCTCTCTCAACAATCTTTAAATAAAAAATGTTGATCCTAATTATTAATATAAACTTGAATAGGACCAAAGGAATGTCATAGGGTGGGGTAGCTCCTAAGCATACAAAATATATTTCATAATGGGGAAAAAATGTTCTTTTTCACAGCTATAAAGTTCTCGCAAGAAGCTGCGAAAACCAGTTTGGTAATTGGTTTTGGCATTTGCGTAGACGCATAATGTAGTAATTAATGAATTCAAATGCCATGTAAGGAGGAACCGCCGTAGCAATTAAGGTCTTATAACTGTTAAAAATTGTAGCATGCTAGTTTTAGCACTTCAGAAAACCGATAATTAAAACAGACGATATTATAATATTTCCCAGCAGACAAAGTAAACCTCAGGAGAGGTAGAAGAAATAAATGTTTAATCCTTGTAGGTCGTAACTCTATATTTTCGGTCTGTTTTTGTTCGGGGAGGATGTAGATATTATACATCACCACAGATATGTACCTGTTTTCTTCTTTCTATGCTTTTGGTTTTGCGTCTACTAATGCAATGGTTTTAAGAAGTAGCCTTATGTATTAATTCTCGCGAGTACCAAAACTAATTATCGTTTTCTGGGTAACAAAAGTAGCAGACTGTTCCGTTGCCTGTAGATTCATATTGACCATACCCCAATACCGAAGAAACATATTTAACTTTACTGTTAATAAGCTTAGAACCATTTGATATTTAAGCCTGGGTTAGCTTATGAAAGTTAAAAAACAACTTGGTAAATTTTATAAGCTGCGTCTCAAAATCTGAGGAGCCTCAATGTCACAGACAGTATTATCCCTCCCCCCCCCAAAAAACAGAAATAAATTAAATTATTTTGTAGAAAGTAACCAGCCTAAAAAACTAAAATAACTGTTATGACAGCTATTATGTGGTTACAGTAGACTCTATACATATTTTATGCTATCTAGTTGAGTTTTATTATTATTAATTAAAAAAAAAATTCCACAAAATAAGTTTTTCAGAGAAAAGTAAAGAAGTAAATTAAGCAAAAATCTGCAAAATAACATCAAATAATGTACCAAGCTTGAAACTAACACAAATCAGGATCGATAAATAAATGAAACCCAAAACGAACAGAAATTACATTAACCGATTTGATTAATAAATCAAATAATATTAACATTTTGATAACTAAATATCAGTATATGTATTTTTTGTGTTTTTTTCTTTTTTATTTTTTACTATAAATATTTAACATGATCAAAATTTTTAATAAAGATTATTAGCCTTCATTATCCTTTTCGGTATTTTATTCCCATATTTTCTTTTTTCCCCTTCCTTTTTTCCCCTTTTTACCTTTTACCCCTCGTTATTCTTTTTCTCCTATTAAAAAATAAATTCAACAAAAATGGAAACTTAAACCAAACTACAACCACCAAAAAAACTTCTCTTCCTCTATTTTCTCCTCCTTTATATTTCTGAAATTGAAAAAAAACTAAATTAACCCAATATAACATTTTTATCATCCTAACTATAGACTCTCATTTTCAAAACAGATCTCTCCCATAATCTCCCATTTATAACAACTAAAAATTAATTAAGGTAATCAAATACAACAGGTCATTCTCCGGGGCATACTACAACACAATAAAAACAAAACAAAATATAATGCAAGTCCCGCTTGTAGGATTCTCCCCCTCCTTAGGGAAATCCTTTTCGGGGGCTTCAATTACGTTCCAAATTTTACATTACCCCTTCAAGCTTCCATAAAAAAAATAAAAAAATAAAAAATTAAAAAAATAAAATAACAAAATTTGAGCCATTCTTCCCTTACAAATAAAACTCAACAAACAATAAGACATACACTTAAACACCACAATACTTATTTAGAAAGAAGGGTTCAAAAATTCTAACAAATTACCGATAAACTTTAAATTTCCAAATAAAATTCATTTTTTCCTTGATTGCCTTAACAAAAAAAATAATCAGCTATTTACCAAACTCTCTATCCACTCCTCATCAATTCTTTCATTCCATTTTCTAGTCTTTCTCAAAAACTCTACTTTCCCCCTAACTACTCCTTTAAATCTTTCTAACTCAACTCTGTTTTTCTTTTTCCTCATCTTCCAAATATGGGTACATGCCCACATCACAATTAATAACATTCCTTTATGTCTCTTTTCATCACTTTTTCTTTCAAAATCTAACTTCAAAATTTTTTTTACTATTTAAACTCTGTTTGTCTGCAAAAAAATCTGTTTAATTTCTTTGATAGCTTGGATACATTTACGCTATTTTGATTTGGTTAAATTTCTAAGAGCAGAAGTAGCCCCGAAATTTTGAACATAATACGCTCAGTTGTTCTTGGGATGCTGCTGGGTTGCCTTATTGGGAATTAGCATTATCACAGTGCATTTGGATTTAATCTTAAGGCAAAATTTAGTTTTTAAACATAATGTGAAAATTGGAGGATGGGAGCGGAAGGGGGATTAGTTGCCCTCCAATCACTTTCGACTATTAAAAGGGCATCAGCCCTTTCTATTTTCAATCGAATGAGTCCTTTTCGAAGTTTCCACGACAACTCCTTCGATACGAAGTGCCCTGGTCTAAACAACCTCAACCACAAAAAATAGTACATTATATCCACATCAATCTTTACTATAAAAATGTCAAGCCTTCCAATGACTCTCGACTATTAAAAAGAGCACTAGGCCTTTGGATTTCCCATCAAATGAGACCTTTCGGAAACAATAACGCCTTTTATAAGCACCTTATATGCCCGAAGGGCATAAAACAACCTTTACCCGAAGCTTTGTTAGGGCGGTTGTCATCCTCTGAGACTGAATTTCCAGAAATTTCAAATACATTAAACAAAATGGCGATCTCAAAATATTGATTGGATGTATTTGTAAAAATGGTGAGTGTAAGAGGGTTGGTAGTCGCTCTCCGATCACTTTCAACTGTTACAAATTAACCTAGCCCTTTCAATTTCCAATCAAATGAGTTCTTTTGAAGTTTTTACGACAAAACTTTCAAAAAAAATCTTACATGCCGCCAAGACATAACTTACAACCGTTGCCCTGAGCGCTGGGAAAGTGTCATTCTCAAAGACTTAATTTCAAGAGATTTATACTACGCTGAACAAAATGACTATCTGAAAATTTTGACTGGATTTGTTTGGAGGAATGGTGGGCGAGAAGGGGGTTAGTTATCCTCCCATCACTTTCGACTATTACAAAGGGCACTAGCCCTCTCAATCTAACATCCAATGAGCTCCTTTTGAAGTTTTACGACAACTCTATCATTAAAAACCTTATATGCCCCAGGGCAGAACATACAAACTTTGCCCTTGGAGCTCTGGGGGGTTTGTCATCCTTAAATACATAATTTTCAGAACTTTCAACTACGTTGAACATAATTGCTATCTCTAAACTTTAATTGAATGTTTTTGGGGAAATGGTGGGCGTAAGAGGTGGTTTAATTTTTCTCCACTCACTTTTGACTATTATACAGTGCAATATCAATTTCCAATCAAATGAGCCCTTTTTGAAATTTCTACAGCAACTTTCTATATAAACTTTATATGCCCCCAGGGTATAGCTTACAACCCTTGTACTGAGGGCTCTGAAGTGGCTATCATCCTAAAACACCTAATTTCAAGTATTTTCAACTATGTTGAACAAAATGGATATCTCAGAATTTTGATTAGATGTGTTTGGGGAAATGGTGGGCGTGAGAGGGGCGTTAGTTGCTCTCTAATCAATTTCGACTATTATAAATGGCACAAGCCACTCCAATTTCTAATTGAATGAGCCTTTTTGAAGTTTCTATGACAACAATTTTGATGAGAAGTGTCCTGCTCTAAATTGAAAAAATAATAAATAATACATTGTGTCAACATCGTTCTTATAAGCCCCCAGGGCATAACTTAAGGCCCTTGCCCTGAGGGTTGTGGGGGAGTCTCTTCTTCTTTACTAAGTACCCATTTCTTGTCTCGTTCTCAAGTGTCCCCGTTCTTTACTTAGGCAGCACGATCACCCTGCCTATGATTTATACGACAACCTTCTTTATAAACCTTTTATGCTCCCAGGAAATAACTTACAACTCTTGCACTGAGGGCTCTGAGGGGGCTATCAGACTAAAAGACTTAATTTTCAGAACGTTCAACAACGTTGAACAAAATGGATATCTCAAAATTTTGATTGGATGTGTTTAGGAGAATGGTGGGAGTAAGTAGTAACTATCCAATCACTTTGAACTATTAAAAAAGGCACTAGCCCTTTCAATTTCAAATTGAATGAGCTCTTTTGAAGTATCTACGACGACACTTTCAATAAAAACTTTATATTCCCCGGGGCATAACTTACATCCCTTACCCTGAGGGCTGTTGGGGGAGGGGTTGTCATCCTTAAAAACCTAATTTCCAAAACTTTCAACTACGTTGAATAAATTGATTATTTAAAAATTTGGATTGTATGTATTTGGGGAAAAGGTGGGCCTTATATTGCCCTCAAATCACGTTCTACTATTAAAAAGGGTAATAGCCCTTTGGATTTCAGATCTAATGAGCTCTTTTTCAAGTTTCTACGAGAACCTTAAATGCCCCCAAGGTATAACTTATAATTCTTGTCCTGAGGGTTGTGGGGGATTTTCCTCGTCTAAAACATATTTTCTATCTGGAAATCAACTACGCTTAACAAAATTGCTATCTCAAAAGTTCTATTGGATGTTTTTGGGGTAATGATGGGCATCAAGGGGGGGGGAGTAGTTGCCCTCCAATCACACTCAACTATTAAAAAGGGCACTAGTCCTTTGAATTTCCAATCAAATGAGCTTGTTTTGAAGTTTCTACGACAACGCCTTCTATATTACCTTATATTCCCTCAGAATATAACTTAAAACCCTTGCCCTGAGGGTTGTGAGGGAGTTTCCTCCTCAAAAACTAATTTTCTATCTGGAAATCAACTACGCTGAACAAAATGGCTATCTCAAAATTTTGATTGGATACGTTTGGAGGAATGATGGACGTCGGGGGGGGGGCTTAGTTGCCATCCAATCACTTTCGACT
>JAQQPU010000839.1:66690-96404 GCA_029168905.1 Artemia sp. Kazakhstan ARC1039
GGGGGGGGGTAGTTGCCATCCAATCACATTTGAATATTTAAAAGGACACTAGTCCTTTGATTTTCCAATCAAATGAGCCTGTTTTGAAGTTTCCACCACAACACCTTCTATAATACCTTATATTTCCTCAGGGCATAACTTAAAACCCTTGCCCTGAGGGTTGTGAAGGAGTCTCCCCCTCAAAACATATTTCCTATCTGGAAATCAACTACGCTGAACAAAATGGTTATCTCAAAATTTTTATTGGATGTGTTTAGAGGAATCATGGGCGTCGGAGGGGGGTGGGGTGGGGTGGGCTAGTTTCTCTCCAATCACTTTCGACTATTAAAATGGCACTAGCCCTTTGAATTACCAATTGAATGAGCCTGTTTTGAAGTTTCTACGGCAACGCCTTCTATAAAACCTTATATGCACTCAGGGCATAGCATAAAACCCTTGCCTTGAGGGTTGTGGGGGAGTGTCCTCTTCAAAAACATATTTTCTCTCTAGAAATCAACTACGCCGAACAAAATGGCCATCTAAAAATTTTTATTGGATGTGTTTGGGGGAATGATGGGCGTAGGGGGGGGGTTAGTTGCCCTCCAATTACTTTCGAATATTAATAAGGGCACTAGAACTCTCTTCCAATCAAATGAGCCCGTTTTAAAGTTTCTACGTCAACCCATTTCATATGCCCTGGTCTAAAGGAAAAAAAATAATAAATAGTACATTGTGTCAACATCGTTTCTATATGCCCTAGGGCATATATTAAAACCCTTGCCCTTAGGGTTTTTGGGGAGTGTCCTCCTCAAAAACATATTTTCTTTCTGGAAATCAAATATGCCAAAAGAAATAGCTATATCAAACTTTTGATTAGATGTGTTTTGGGGAATAATGGGTGATGGGGAAGGCTAGTTGCCCTCCAATAACTTTCGACGATTAAAAAGGGCACTAGCCACTCCAATTTCCAATCGAATGAACTCTTTTCGAAGTTTTTACGACAACTCCTTCGATACGAAGTGCCCAGGTATGGGGAAAAGAAAGAAAAAAACGCACTGTGTTCACATAGTTCTTTACTTAGGCATTGCTAGCGCGCCACCTATGATTATAAAATTATAACTAACTTGGATGTTTTCATATTTTTCATTATTTTAAATCAAAATCAAAGAATAAACCAGATTAGAATGTTATAAGCTATAGAGATGACAGCGGTCAAATATGGCTCTGAAGTATGGACGCTCCGAAAAACAGATGAAGATTTGCTAGATGTTTTCCAGAGAAATTGCTTAAGGATTGTTCTGGGTACCCGGCTGACTGACCGTATCTCAAACAATAGGCTATACGAAAAATGTGGTTCAATACTGTTCTCTAGGGCTATAATAAAAGAAAGATTGAGGTGACTATAACACTTTTTGTGGATGAAGGATGACAGATTTTCAAAAAAAAATTTTTTGGCCAACCGTCTAGGGCTAAACCAAAAGCAGGTCGTCCTCGTCTGGGGATGGAGAACGTCATAAAGAAAGGCTTAAAGAAAATGGGAAGGTCATGGGAGGGAGTAAAAAGGGAGGCTTTGTATAGATTGGAATGGAGGAGCAGCATGCGTAGTTCTGTTGGCCTCGGTCGGCTTGATCCTGCGGTGATTTGTTAGTAGTAGTAGAAGTAAATAGAGATACAAGCTCAAAGGTAGAGGAGTAAAGTAATGTTTATCTTCCTATCCGGAAAAGGAACGAACAATTAATTGACAAACAAATGAGGATTAATTATATATTATTGCAAGATATAAATGATTTCTCTAAATACACCTTCTACCAACCATATTGGCCATAAAAATTCAAGGAAATTAAGAGAAGCAAATAAGGAACTGAATAAAAAGTAAAACTATTTAAACCCAAGCATGATCAAAACTAAATATAAAAACTAAAATTCCCAATTGAAATTGAACACTGAAGTCAAACTTCGCATAAGAAAATTTAAGGAAATGAGTAAAAAATATATTTTTGAACAGATTGGGACAGTGGAGGAGCAAATTCAGATTGTGCGAGCATCAGGTGTATTGGTGTTACTGTAAGTGTCAGACGTAGTAATAGTTATTTTTATAGTTAGGACAGTTGCATTTTCAGGAGATTCCTATTAAATAGTATATAATTAAAATTGAAAATTACTTGAAGGTCTCTTAATCTTTGTCTTGAAACACTGCTATCGCTTCGTCTGTAGGACCTGGAATTACGACGCAGGAATTGGCTGGTTCTAGTCTTTCCATTACTGTTTCCATGCATAGTTTCACTGTCAGTTTCAGCACTGGAAATTGGCAATATAAGCACTTTTGACAAAAACGAGATCATATCATTCATGGTAAAACTGCCACTACTATTAACAAAAAATCAATGAGATTTTAATAAATAATATGTGTGAAAAACATTAAAAATTATTCGAAATAAAGAAAAAATGAAATATAAAACCCCAAATCCTGCTTTCTTAAGGTCAGAATTTAGTTCAGATTTTTCAGGTTTTCCATTCCCTCCATACTTTTTTCATATGGTGACGAAGACATGAATAAGGTCATCAATACCTACCATACCTTTGAAAATCAAAATTATGGATTGGATAAATCGTTGAAAGAAAACGAAGCTTTTTTCCCACCACCTGAATAATTAAAACAAGCAAAGGTTTGGTGATGTGTCTTTCATAACCAAAGGTTCGGCGGAAAGTCTTTCATAATTACAAAAGAAATAAACTTTTGGGAGAGAATAGAGGATGAACTATGTTTTAAATTGGTCAATTAATTTAATCTTGGTCTTTCAAGGGAAAGAAAAGAAAAATGATTCAATTTAATGATTATCTAAATAAGCCTTTAAGAGGTTTGAAGCTAGCCCCCTGAGGGAAATCTAATTTATTTTCAATTCTGAACAGCTTAGTTTTCATTCCACCCCCCCCCCCCCCAAAAAAAAAAATTCAAATATTGTTTGGAATTTAAACTTTCTGATTTGTACATAAAAATAATTTTTTAGTTTAGTTTTTCTTCAGGGCATTGATTTTTCTTGAAAACGTTTCTTCTAAAAAAAAACTGTTCATTACTGTTTTATCTAAATGAATTACATTTGTTATTCTATTGTTGGAAATAATTATATTCAAGGAAAGAAACCAACCTTTTGATTTATATGTATTTAGTTAATAATTGAATTTATGCACATTTTATCTACAGAAACAAATATTAAGATCACTCTCATCTAAATGGAGGCATATATTCCATTAAACTATAGGATATTATCCGCTTTAAACTCAAATGATAGACAACGAATAACCACGCAAAAACTTTAAAGATACAATAGGTAAATATTAACTATAAACTCACACATAATTTCCTACCGAAAACTAATATAACAACCGAACGAAAAATATCTCTCTGACCGAAAATCACGTCTATTAGATAATTAGACATTTTGATTTACAGTATTCAAAAAGAGTAACATCACACTACTTTAAATTTCACTTAAAAAACATCTAATCTATTTTACTCAGACTAAGTCTTTCCATAGATTTTACACACACATTTTGCTCTGATGCTAAACAACACCCAAAGGAGAGTACAATCACACCATCCCTAAGAACGTATAGGTTATTAGATATTGCTGATATTAAACTCTTATCAATTTCAACAATATAGATTTTTGTTTCAGAGAACGGATTACGATTAGTTCTGCACGTGGATTTCATTATTTTCTCAATTCATTGTATAAATGTCATACGCACTCATATCAAACTTTTGGTCTATATATTTAGTGAGCACCCGCTTGCAGTGGTTTTTAACCTCCTTACTTTGAGTCAATATATAGTAGACTTAAGGACTAGCAAACACACCCTTGCAATTGTATTGATCCCACTTTCTGATTTTTTAAATATAATTTAATTTAGTACTTGGTGTTTCACTAGTTCAGGATATTGTTACACATCCGATTTTATATCCATACGTGCACTAGAGATGTCAGCGTTTGCCAAATTCCCTATTAAATTGTTGGTTTTAATTTTCAAAAGCAGAGAATTCGTTTCTTCATAACTCTGTTGTACCTTCCCCTCCTCCCATCCTTGCACCTTAGCTAAAATATACAACAATTTCAATACAAGGTTTCTATTTACTTTTAAAACTGAACTACCCAAACAAGCATTCTTGTAGCATGACCTACTTTTTCTGCTACAAAAACACCTTTATCGAACCGATAATGGTAAACGTTATAAAATTTAGATCTGCAATGATTGGTGTACATTCTACCAGATTAGTCACAAAATCACACCGGCTGTGATTGCTAACGACCTAGTATTGGCTTCAAGAATGCAGTATCCATAAAAAAAACACAGCCACCCCCGATAGATTGATTCATTAACTCATGCTGCTCAATATGCGTGATGAAATAAAATTTCTTTTGACTAGTCTTTTGAACTTAGTCTATCCTTAAACTTAGAATTAATACATTTTTTATGTATTTACAACAAATGATTCTATTTTTTTTACATATAATATCCAACAATCTCAAGACAACACTTAATACTACAGAGGTGAAAATATTCGATTAAATTTCCAAACATCTATTTGACCAAATTTTCTTAGTAAATTTGAATTCATCAAGCGTTATCCTTTGGTCATGAAATGAATTGAGTTAAGATTCGATGCAGGGGATATTTTCTTCACTCTATTTCGGAAGGGAGTTATAATAAAATTAAGACGTACACCCTTATTTGTCAATAGATCATACATTTCGGCTTCAAGGCAACGCTGTTTGAAAAGAAAGAAGTCATTATGGTAATCTGCCTTTTGAACTTGAAGAGGCCCAGTCAGAGACTTAGGTTGAAAACTGTGTGAATCTAAAAGACGGTTCTTATTCAAAATTTGTTTCTCATACTCAATATATCTCCACTCGAGATGCATAGAAAGAAGCTTTTTCGATAAAGTGGGTATTATATTATAAGAAAAACTATCTTTCACCATGAATTACCATCAATTCCACCCTGTTTTGTCAACAAAGCTGGCACTCGGAGAATTAATCTCAAATCAGAGTTTGAAATATGGATTTAAACAGGAAGAAAAGTATAAAGTTTCATTTTAAAATTTCCTTGGTTGTGAGAGCATCCTCAAAATTATGCCCTGCAAAATTAGGATTTACAAAATGATCATGATCCCTCACAGTGTCACGCTGTCTCGCGATCTGTTCCAGACAATAGCAAAATTTTTGACCTGAATGAAAAGCCTGGCGATCAGTATGTGTTAGTATAGTAAGTTAACATATTATGTGTATCGATCTTGAAAAAGACTTATTCACGGTCATAATTGAAACTTTTTCAGCATATACCACACACATCTTCCCTACTGCCTCATACAACTCTACCAACTGAATAATATTTTGAGAATTTCGTTGTGCATTACTGAAGGCAAAAGATTTTGACCTATGATCCTTGACAAGATCATAACTCGAGGAGGGATAATAAATATTTACCAGTTTCTCTTCACAATGGAGGGAAACTTTGTCTCTTGTTTAAAGTGAATAGCGAAATTTTTTTAACTTTAGAACGGCTTTTTTGCCAGCTGGTATCTCAACTGATTGATAGCCGTGTCTTTCACAGGGTTAAAATCTTTAAAAAAGATTATTACACTACAGAAACCAAAAGACATATTGGGTAGAAGTGACGTGAAGACTCTTTTTCACCTGGGATAAGAGTCGACTTATGTCTGTTATTGGGAAGAAACGACCGTGGGATTTCTTGTCTTTGGTAAGCCCATACAGGATCCAGATCTAATATTTAACATTGAAAATTGATGGCCCTCTCACGGAATCCTCGATGCCTTTCATATCTTTACGCTCACCCTTCTTAAAGACAGCGTCAAACCTTATAATTGTTACCCCACTCTCAAAGGCTGATTTGTCTTATCGAAAAGCCTAATTACACATTAGAGATACAGGATAATTACCATCTGGAGAATATTTAATACCTTTCGGTAAAAATAAAGTATTTAATGGTGTGTGTGGTAAAATTGGAAATGCACATTTAAAACCTTTCAAAACAGTATCAAAATTCAAACTCTGAGCACCTCGGGAAACTCTTAAGCGGAGAATTTTTCAAGTTTGTCACCTTTCTCTGATTCTATTAAATTAAAAATTTGTATTGTATTTACATAGATTCAGCTCTAAACTATCTATATACACATTCACCATTCCTCCTTCTTTATAATTTAAACTATTGGTTTATTTAACTATCTTTTTGATCCGTCTCATAAAATTTTCTTCATTTTTTGGTTTTGCCTTTGAAAAGCCTGAACTTAAGCAGCAGTATTTGTAAAAAAAACTTCTTCCCAGTTGTTTCATTCAGATAATGAAAGCTTGACTTATAGTCCATGACAGTATACCCTAAAGTCTTAATTTAATATTCTGTTATATTCTTAATATCCTTATGAAGCAATTGGAATGTGTTAACGGGATCCAACGTAACAATAGCATTGGAATATCTACGCCTACTAAAATTGCTCTAAGAACACGAATATAATCCAAAGCCTAGTCAACTAAATAAACTGAAATGACTCTTCACTTCGAGAATTAAAGATCTCAGCCCATATCCCCCCTAGGTCCAGAATCACTTTACTCTTCTGAAAAACAAACTCCTAGCTATTAAGCTCTACATATCCAACTATGGATCTGGAATCACATTTTTCATCTTCATTATGATAGTCCGAACATTCAAAATCAAATCATTTATATTTATTGACAAGCAAAGGAAAACCAGATTCAAAGCATAATTCTACGTTACCAAAGATATGCTATCGGAAGATCTTAGGTAGCGCAATAGCGCTGCCTAAGTAAAGAACGATTTAAGCACAATTTATTATTTATATTTGGTTCTTGGTATTCAACCAGGGCACTTTGTATTAACGGAGTTGTCGTAGAAACTCCGAAAAGGGCTCATTCGATGGCAAATTGGAGTATTTTGTGCCCTTTTTAATACCAGAAAGTAATTAGAAGGCAACTAACACCCCTTCCACGTCCAACATTTCCCCAGACACATCCAATCAAAATTTTGAGATAGCCATTTTATTCGGTTTAGTTTATTTCCAGATAGAAACTATGTTTTTGAGGAGGTTTGTAAGTTGTGTCCTGGGAGTATATAACGTTTTTATAGAAAGATTTGTCGTAGAAACTTCAAAAAAGGCTCATTCAATTGGAAATTGAAAGAGCTAGTGTCCTTTTTATTAGTCTAAAGTGATTGGAGGGCAACCAACCCTCCTCTCGCGCCCATCTATACCCCAAACCCATACAATTAGAATTTTGAGATAACCATTTTATTTAACGCAGTTATTCAACGCATTTTATTCAGCACAGTTTTATTCAGCTGATATTTAGTAATCAAAATGTTAATATGATTTGATCTATTAAAGTTATAAAAGTAAAAACATTTATATTTTTTCAGTAAAGTGAAACTTATGTTCTGGCCTTGGGAAGGCATAGGGGTTTTGAGCTAATACTTTTAAGTGAAAGACTGTGATACACAAGTAGAAGTAGAAGCTACAGAATCATATTTACTTGCCTCTTTAAAAAAATGTTTTCTAGGCACCGAAATGTATCATCTATTGACATGTAAGGGTGTATATCCGTATGATTACTACAGCTCCTTTTTGAGATTGAGCGATGAAAATACCCCCTTCACTGAATATTTTTACAATCCTCTTTATAACCAAATGATAATACTTAATGAGAATAATTAAGTTATTAAAGTTTGATCAAAATACTATTATGAAAATGGAATAAGTTATTGTGAACTTTTTTAATGAAGTGATGTGTTGACATAGTTGGATATCATACTTAAAATCAAAAGTGAAATTTATGAAGAATTTGGATTAGATTTGGGTCATTAGTTTTAACCCTCAGAAGTGCCCTGGTCGAAGACCAAGAACCAAAAATAAATAATACTTTGTGCTCACATCGTTCTTTACTTAGGCAGTGCTGTTGCGCTGCCTAAGATCTTCTGATAGCATATCTTTGGAAACGTAAAATTATGCTTTGAATCTGGTTTTCCTTTGCTTGTCAATAAAAATAAATGATTTGATTTTGAATGTTCGGACTATCATAATGAAGATGAAAAATGTGATTCCAGATCCATAGTTGGAGATGTAGAGCTTAATAGCCAGGAGTATGTTTTCAGAAGCGTGAAGTGATTCTGGACCTAGGGGGGATAGGGGTTGAAATCTTTAATTCTGGAAGTGAAGAGTCATTTCAGTTTAATTAGTTGACTAGGCTTCGAATTACATTTTGCGTTCTTAGAGCAATTTTAGGAGGCGTAGATATTCCAATGCTAATGTTACGTTGGATCCCGTTAACACATTCCAATTGCTTCACGAGGATATCAAGAACATAATAGAATATTAATTTAAGACTTTAGAGTATACTGTCATGGACTATAAGTCAAACTTTCATTATCTGAATGAAACACCTGGGAAGAAGTTTTTTTTTAAAAAAATACTGCTGCTTAAGTTCAGCCTTCTCAAATGCAAAAGCAAAAAAATAAAGAAAATCTTATGAGACGGATCGAAAAGGTTGGTCTATAAACCAATAGTTTAAATTATAAAGTGACTTTGGTTGAAAACTGTATGAATCTAAAAGACGGTTCTTATTCAAAATTTCTTTCTCATACTAATTATATCTCCACTTGAGATGCATAGAAAGAAGCTTTTCCGATAAAGTGGGTATTATATTATAAGAAAAACTTTCTTTCACATTGAATTACCATCAATTCCACCCTTTTTTGTTAACAGAGCTGGCACTCGGAGAATTAATCTCAAATCAAAGTTTGAATTATGGATTTAAACAGGAAGAATAGTATGAAGTTTCATTTTAAAATTTCCTTGGTTGTGAGCTCATCCTAAAAATGATGCCCTGCAAAATTAGGATTTACAAGATGATCATGATCCCTCACAGTCTCACGCTGTCTCGCGATAACAAAATTTTTGACCTGAATGAAAAGCCTGGCTATCAGTATGTGTTAGTATAGTAAGTTAACATATTATGTGTATCGATCTTGAAAAAGACTTATTAACGGTCATAATTGAAACTTTTTCAGCATATACCACACACATCTTCCCTATTGCCTCATACAACTCTACCAACTGAATAATATTTTGAGAATTTCGTTGTGCATTACTGAAGGCAAAAAATTTTGACTTATAATCCTTGACAGGATCATAACTCTAGGAGGGATAATAAATATTTACTAGTTTATTCTTCACAACGGAGGGCAACTTTGTCTCTTGTTTAAAGTGAATGGTGAAATTTTTTTAACTTTAGAACGGCTTTTTGCCAGCCGGTATCTCTACCGATAGATAGCCGTGTCTTTCACAGGGTTAAAATCTTTAAAAAAAATTATTACACTACAGAAACCAAAAGACATATTGGGTAGAAGTGACGTGAAGACTCTTTTTCACCTGGGACAAGAGTCGACTTATGTCTGTTATTGGGAAGAAACAACCTTGGGATTTCTTGTCTTTGGTAAGCCCATACAGGATCCAGATCTAATATTTAACATTGAACATTGATAGCCCTCTCACAGAATTTTTGGTTTTTATAGAAAGTTTTGTCGTAGAAACTTAAAAAAAGGCTCATTCAATCGGAAATTCCAAGAGCTAGTGTCCTTTTTATTAGTCAAAAGTGATTGGAAGGCAAATAACCCTCCTCTCGTGCCCGTCTATACCACAAACCAATACAATAAAATTTTGAGATAGCCATTTTATTCAACGCAGTTATTCAACGCATTTTATTCAATGCAGTTTTATTCAGCTGATATTTTGTAATCAAAATGTTAATATGATTTGACCATATTAAAGTTATAAAAGTAAAAAAAATTATATTTTTCCAGTAAAGTGCGAATTATGTTCTGGCCTTGGGAAGGAATAGGGGTTTTGAGCTAATACTTTTAAGTTAAAGACTGTGATACACAAGTAGAAGTTGTAGGAAAGATCATTCCGTTTTGCATTTATTTAGTTGGTATTTTTCTTCTTCATTTTGGTTTTTTCCTTCTTCGCTGGTTTCATTTATGATGTACTTTTGCCATTTTTTTTAAATATCGTCTCTTTAGCTATAGATGGGGTAAAGGCCTATGTACTTTTCAAATGAAAAATTCCTATGCATGAAAAATTGATTGGCAATCAATATCACACCTTATTCGAGGCAAAATCGAAGTCAACAGGTAACAATAAAAACTTGTAAAATTGCGACTGGTAGTTTGATAGTGGATTGTAGTATTTATAATATAATGGAGCTTGTATTAGACGACTTATCTAGTAATAGTACATCCTAGGCAACATGATTTTGTTCCATTTATCAACAAATATAAATGTCTGTATTTTTAATGTTCTTACTGTCATATTGAAGATGAAAAGTATGATTCAACAGATGAAGTTTGAGATGTAGGCGTAAATGCTAATAGTCAGACTTCGTTTTTATAAGAGTGAATTGATTCTGGAAAAGGGTAGAGAAGGGGTTGAAATCTCGAATTTTGCAAGCGTTGAGTTTTGTTTTAGTTTGATTTTGTTGACTTGGCTTTGGATCACATTCAGTTTCATAGAATAATCTTCGGAGGTATAGATAGTTCCAGTGCTAGAGTCCGGCCAGATCCAGTTAATACGCTACATATGGTTGATGATAAGACCGAAAATATAATAGAAAAATAAATCCAATTTTTAATGATTTTTTGTGCAAAACTAGGGGGAAAGAGTATTATATATATTATTACTGAAATCCAGACATATCACATGCAAATACATGAAAATAAAGACAATTTTATGAGATGGGTCGACAAAATAACTTCAAAAGCCAAGAGTTTTAATGTTAGAGAGAGCTGTCCGTCAATTTATATAGTGATTGTTTAGAATTGGGTTTATATGAGTTAAGTACAAATTCTATTTTAAGAGGAGATGGGAAAAGTGACCATTAAACAAATTGTCATCACGATTTAAGAGGTTGTCACGGTTTTCGGAGTTACGGTTTTCATACAGATTTACGTTGTTTAAAATTTTAAAATTTAATATCAGCAAATAAATTATTACAGAGATATGCTTCAATGAAACGTCGCAGTGAATTAATGTTCGGTGGCTGTAAATATTTCCAAATGTTTATTTTAAATGTATAGATGGTATCCTGTGCGCAAAGAAGAATTAGATTTTTCGAGAATAAAAGTCAACATTTAGAATTTAGGGAACCCTGGATTTTTTCTGATCAGTGCAGACGCTATTGCTGCTGACCAGACCTCGTGGAGAAGGTTGAAGACGTTCTCAACACCATCCCAGCATGATAAAAAATTAAGTAAGAAATTAAGTTTGGGTAACAATTCTACTGTATGACACTGAAATTGAAAAGGATGATTCTAAAGATCAGAAATATAAAGATAAGATCGCCCGTAAGGGTCCGTCCCTTAGCAATCTTTATTATTGCATCCAACTCTTCTATGAGCCTGCCAAAGACAATATTGGTACCGTCATTTCATCCCCGTCACATATATATTTTGACTCTTGTCCCACGGAAAATTAATCTTTACGTCACTATTGCCCGATGTTTCTTTTGGATGTCTTTAGAGATATAATTATAAATAACCATTTAAACCATTGTGAAAGACACGGTTATAAATCAGTAGAGACAACGGCTGGAGAAAAAGTGGTTTAAAGTTAAAATTTTCATAAGTGACTTTTACGGAGTGGCAAAGGCGCCTGGACTGTGCAATAAAACTGGTAGATATTTTAAATCCCTCCTCGAGCACTAAGTTTGTAAATTTCTGCCTGGGGTTTGCCTGGGGTTCTGCCGAATTAGATTATCAAAGTGTTGTGCAATGGGTTGTGTCTTATAAGATAATAGGGAACGGTGTATTGTGATTTTTCTGCAGGCTCTAACTATGACCACGAATAAAGTACTTTTAAGATTCATAAATATATTCTACCCTAATATACTAACATATTCTGATAGTAAAGCTCTTCGTTAAGGTTAAAAATGTTGGGTTTCTCTGGAAGGGATTTGATGGTGGGTCATGATTATCTAATATATCATAATTCTACGGAGCATTATTTCAGATTCACAAGGCTTGATCTTTTATTTAAAAATTAAACATCAACGTTTTTTGCTGTTTTTATTCATATCTCAAAATATAGTATTAAACTTATGCTCCTTGCGCTGGCCTTGTTAACAAAATAGGCTGAAGTTAAAGGTAATTCAAGAGTAAACGATAGTCTTTCTTATAATATAAAACTACAGTAATCAATAAGGATTTTTGATATGGATATAACGTGGAGATATGCTAAGAATTAGACGAACTTTTTAATAAGATTCATTTTTTATTCGTATAATTTTCTGCCTATATTTCTCAGAGAGCTTGTTCAAATTCAAAAGCTACATGATCATATTTACTTTCCTCTTTAAAAAAATGTTTTCTAGGCACCGAAATGTATCATCTATTGACATGTAAGGGTGCATATCCGTATGATTACTAGAGCTCCTTTTTGAGATTGAGTGATGAAAATACCCCCTTCAGTGAATATTTTTACAATTCTCTTTATAACCTAACGATAATGCTTAATGAGAATAATTAAGTTATTAAAGTTTGATCAAAATACTATTATGAAAATGGAATCAGTTATTGTGAACTTTATTAATGAAGTGATGTGTTGACATAGTTGGATATCATACTTAAAATCAAAGGTGAAACTTATGAAGAATTTGGATTAGATTTGGGTTATTAGTTTTAAACACAACATTTAGTTGGACTTAATCTTTAAAACTAGAAAAGAGGAAATCGACTTGGTCACGGCTATATATTATTATCTGCTTATTGAACTATTTATTAAGGGTGGCAATGTTCCTCAAGGAGACCACATTCTTGAAGTCGATTCTGGTGGAAAACCTTGTGAACGGTTGGATTTAGTTTTCGTAGACATGAATTCATTACATCCAACTGCAATATAACATTATTCTATACCATGTGGTTACTACAAATGAGTGAATGGCTCGTATGATCCTGGTTTCCCTTTCATATTGGGATGTATAGGATGCCTTCGAGACAGAAACTTATTACTGACTAATAACCTAAAAAGAATATTGCTCTGCATCAAGTTCTCGAAAAATGGATACTTTTCAACGACCTCAAAGTCACTAAATTCCACAAAGCATCGAATCAAATCAAACAAACTTGCACTGATCTTCATTAATAAACGACTAGAAAATAAATGCAAAGTTGATAAAAAAATATTTAGACTGATATTAAATTCAGCTTTTGAAAAAGATATGCGTTTCGGTCCGCAATCGTAGCTGGTGTAATGTTTTGACTAATCCGGATGAATATATACGAATATTTGCGAATCCTATTTCTACAACGTTTATAGTTATAGGCTCTAAAATTACGTTTTGTATCGGAAAAAAGAGCGTCATGATAAACAAGAATATAGTTGTGGGTTCTAAAAAGATCTAAAAATACTTATGTTGGAATTTTTCTAAAATGTGACTAAGATACAATGGCCGGGATAGGGGAAGTAGAAGTGTATTATGGCGACAAGGTTTCATTGCTTTTGAAATTTAAAACTGATAAGATGTTGGGCAATTCGGAAAATGGGACTAACATAAGTTTACGCGTGGACTATACAAACTGGGTCCAAGCAGTTCGTGGTAACGAAATGTAAGTAAGGAGCGACACGGCTCAATGGTAACCGAAAATCTAGAAAACGGTATTTTGATACAAATAGATACATCAAAAGAATCAAATTTTAATGCTGATTTCAAATACATAAGTATCATCAAATTTAATCCTACCCATCAAAAGTTACCTGCCTGAGAATATTGGGCTGATTTTCGAAAAAAGGGGAAAAGTCCCCCTAAAGGTTATAGAACCTTAATGAAAATCACACCATCATATGCTGCGTTTCAGAAAACCCTACTGTAGAGGTTTCAGGCTCGTATCTACAAAAATGTGGAATGTTGTATTTTTTGCCAGAAGAAGGATCACGGGTGAGTGTTTGTTTTATTTTTTTCCTCAGTGGTGATTGTATCGACCCAGTGGTCCTAGAATATCGTGAGTTGGCTCATTAGAATGGAAATCAAACGTTCTACTGCCCTTTTTAAGTGACAAAAAAATGGAGGGCAACTATGCCCCCTCCCTGGCTCATTTTTTCCCAAAGCCACCTGATCAAAATTTTGAGATAGCCATTTTGTTCAGCATGTCCGAAAATATTATAAGTATGTCTTTTAGGATGACTTAATCCTCTGAAGTTCTCGGGGGGAGGGATGAAAGTTATGAACTCTACCCAATGTTAACATATATTATTGGTTATTGGGAAGTATACAGACGATTTCCGGGGAGATATTTCCTGGTAGTGGGGGGGGGGTCGGGGGCTATGTGGGAGGATATTTCCATGAAGTAAGCTTTCATGGGGGAAGAGACATTGCTATGAAGGGGACGCCGGACTTCACAGCATTATTTAAAAAAAGATCAGAAATTAAATATAAAAAAGCAAGTTTTTCAACTGCAACAGCCGCAACAACAAAACTTCAAACGAACAGAAAATATTACATACATGTTTGGGCTAACCCCCTAGTCAATACCTCGCTCTTTAAGCTAACGATTTTATAGTACTTTCATAACAGCTATTTATTCTAATTAACGGCCTTTGTGATTAAGCGGTCATTTTTAAAGAATTGGAACAAAATTCGAACTTTCGCTTAAAGAGCAAGGTATTGAATAGGGCGCGAACCCCCTAATATACGTATTAAAAATATATGAATATAGAAGTTCGTTACTTAAGTTAATTCGTAAGTTACGTTTATTTATTACTAATAAAAACGTTCAGAATTAAAAATTAAACAAGTTTCGAGAAAGCCATTTAACCAAATAAAAGTAAATTAATATCAAAATTTTGTTTTAATTATTCATATAAGGTGAGCCAAGATCAAAACCTGCATTTGTTCAAAAACGTTCAAAAATTAAATAAAGAAAAAAAAAGTTTTTTTTAACTGAAAGTAAGGAGCGACATTAAAACATAAAACGAAAAGAAATTATTCAATATATT
Source organism: Artemia sp. Kazakhstan ARC1039 (assembly GCA_029168905.1). Taxonomy (NCBI): domain Eukaryota; kingdom Metazoa; phylum Arthropoda; class Branchiopoda; order Anostraca; family Artemiidae; genus Artemia; species Artemia sp. Kazakhstan ARC1039. The sequence goes on from JAQQPU010000839.1 coordinate 81,743, forward strand.
AAAGAGGCTGTCCCCTCCTCAACGCCTTGCTCTTTACGGTAAAGTTTGACCTTCTCACAACTCTATATTTAAAAACAATGAAAAACTTTAGCGTAAACAGCGAGGCGTTGAGGAAGGGACAGTCCCTTTCATATACGGAATGTCTGACTTTTCTTCACCACTACATTTAAATTAATAAATGTTGATGATAAATCAATGAAATAGACTTCATTGGAAAATATCTGAAAGTATATATTTTTCGAATGGGGTTGCTGATGATAAAATTGGTCATAGTAGCCACACTTGATACTGACATCAAAATTTTAAGCATTGAATAGTTACAATGAGGAGCTGATTGATGCATGCGATTCCTTGGTGGGGAGATAGGTCATCTTAAGAGAAGAAATCCTTCTTTGATCCAACAATCTTTTTCTTCTCCTCCTTCTTGGTCTTCTTTGTTTTATTCTTCAAAGTCGTTGTTGATGTCCTTCGCTTCCCACCTGGGTAGACTGTTGAGTAACTGATGCCCACACATTCATTTTTATCCCTTCCCACTTTTCTGGGATTTTAATTGCTCACCAGCGGCTCTTGCTAAAGATCTAATATTTTTTTAACACTCTCCTTGAAATTTCTACCCAACCCCCAGTCCTGTAGTGTCGAGGCAGCAAAATTTGATGAAGCAGGTACAAAATGTTTTCTGGCAAGGGGTAGTTCAGAACGAAATAGCCTAGCAAACCAGCTACCAAGACCATAGCCAGACATTATAGTACACCCCTTGTAATAATCCAATGCATGACCTATTTGACGAGGACTCAGAGCAATAACACAGCAATGGATTTTTTCTATTTTTCATTTTAGGCAGTAATGACGATGGGTTGAAAATGACATGTAATCACAGCTGAACCTTTTTTATTGCTAGAGGATCTCCCAATTCACTTCTTAGTGTTAACTGACAGAGATCCAGATGCGAAGATTTTACAGTAACATACTGAAGATGCTTTATATTATAGTGATGAACAAGTTCATTGGCTGTTTTTCGTTCAAGAACACGTAGGAGGGGGACATTTGAATTACCACCAGGTGGATAATCAGCAAAAAAAACCTGATCCATCCCCTTAACAGTGCCAGCGTTTTTACCACTGATCATATTCTGTTTAAAGACAAGAATATCTCTCAGATTATCATTTAGACGAATCATCTCAGTGTAAACAGATGAGGTAATGTAAATCCTATCGTGCTCCATTGAATAATTAAAATGGAATATACTATTCCTACGATATGAGATTTTTCTATTGATTGTAAGACACAAATCCGTCCTAATACCATATTCTTTATATTTCAATGTGATATGTGGATATTCGCTAGATTTAGGTGCTTCAACCTATTCATACTCGACAAAGAGTGACCTTTCGAATGGTATAACTTTTATATCATGCACACGATCCTTTCTCAGGAAATCATAGGTATTTTTGAAAATTGCAGTCGACAAGAGCCTCTTCATATGCACCGTCAAATTTAAGGGCTCGGGAGAGTTCGTCCAAAAATCACTTGTTTTATTCAAATCATTGTAGAGAGGATCGGAGACGTTGGACATAAATATTACATAAAAATCATTGGGCATTGTCAATATCTTCAACGTCGATCCAAGAATTAAAATCAGAGTTGTACTCTAGCCACTGAACAAGTACTGTTTCTTACCCCTGTGAGCACGTGTCTTCAATAACTTTTCAATTTGACAGATTTCACAATTATTTTTAACTTTTTGTAGTTCATAGTCATAAATATCGTCGAGAATCTCTTTATCTTTGGTATCTCTTAGACGATATGTTGTGGGTTTGGTGTCTAGGATTTTTGAAACTTCAATAAGGTCAGTGGACCTCAAGTAATTACCCTTTTCAAAAACATTAGTTGTTCTATTAATTCGAACATTATCACCACCATTAAATTTTTTCTTCAAAATAATTTCATTGGAATATTGTTTAATAAAATTACCAATTGTATCATGATAAGAATGATGAACTTCCGTTGGGGTTGAGTTGGACAATGATCGATGAGGTCGTTGATTATAAATCAACATGATTTCATCTAAATCATAAATAAAAGCCGGTGTATTTTTAAAGGTACAATATCTTGAAATTAAAAGTCGAACAGGTCTTAAATTAGCCTGAACAACTTCAATACCTCTCTTTGATCGGAATGGAATGGCATATGCATTGCGACTAAAAACAATAAATTCAAGTAGAATGTTCTTGTACAGTGTATTGTGACATCTTTGAATCTCATCTTGAGTTAAGAGATCTGCTTGTATTATATGCAATGGGAAAAATGCTTTAGTTTTTCGATATTAATTAACACGAAGCCTATGATTTCCATGCAGAATGTAACTTGATTTAATGTTTAGATAGTCTTGTCTACTTTTAGTGTGAACACCAGTGACTTTGGAAAGAGTGGTAGGGGAACTTAAACTTCCCACTTCACCAATATTTTCATAAACATGTTTCAGAACTTCAACCATTTTGAACGTAAACACTTAGTGTAGCGTCCACTACCCTTTTATATACTAGTGGGTGGTGGCTGTGGTGACGTTGACTTGATATGTCGTCACTTTTGTTTAGCTATCAGTGGTGTGCTCCTCATCCTCCTCCTCATTGTCAAATCAATGTTTCCACTAGGTTTGCTAGTATTTTCCAAGATTAATTTAAAATCTTCTTCTTCTCCTTCTTCTTGTTCATGTTTTAATGTTGACGACGACGAGGGAGCATGTTTATTTAATTTTTTTAGAATTTGCCTATTGCTAATAAGGCTTTTGAGGAACTTTAATGTATTTAGAACGTTGTATAGATGAGTGTCAAATGATACACGTCCTTTACGATATGTAACCATATCATAGATTAAATAAAGTAGATTATACATCTTGCCTTTAATTTTAATCCTTTCCCATTGCTATCAACTTGAATATGATTTTGTCCACTTTCCATGAGATATGTTATGAGTCGTTTACTTGATTCACGATATGAGTGCTGTATTAGATTTCTAATGCTCGACTCTATTGAATTCGATTCCCCCTTCTTTAATTGTGTTCCAGCAGTGATAGCAGAAAAATCCTGTGGAGATGGTTCTTTTTTATGGTCAATGACACTAGCTCTTGCACGATAGGGCTTATGTTTGTCAACTAGGCAAATTGCATAATGAAGTAAAAGCAGTTTTTTATCATCCTCAATATTCTCGTTGTCAATAAATTGTCTCAGATTGTCCTCAAAGTGTTCCACGGGTGAGAGAGCAAGTTCTATTGGAATCAATTTATAGGGTTTAGCCATCTAGATAAAACTGTTTACAAGTCCTGCAATTATTGGCAGTAAAAGTTTACAAAATCTATAGCCAGCTTGAAGAAGACGTTTCCTTTTAAAATTCTTATCTTTCTTTTTACAGGCCATGGCACGCACAATGGAACGATTTTGCTTTGCCTGATGCCAAACTACTTCTGGAAGTTGAACATTGCCCTCGGTTAAACTTAAAGAAAGTTCGGATGTTAGATTAATGAAATAATTGTCAATACAATGTTTGAGTATGGCTTACCTAAGTGGGGATTTTGAAGTGCTACAAACGGAAAATAAATGTCTATTTTCATGTAGTTTCTTCAGTATCATGATGGCAACTAATAGCCTTTTTTACTGTTCACGGGAAGATATACTGTAATTTCATTGTTAAAAATATCTGTGGCTACATGTAAATCCTCGGGTGTATTTTGATTAAGAGCCAATAGGATGTAGCCGCAGGGTTTATTAGTTGCCTGATTGTACGCTGAAAGTAGAAATTTGGGGGCGACGGGGTACATTGGCTTATTGAGAGTTATTAGTGAGCTAGAATCACGATAAACTCTGTAGATGATATAGTAGGTGCAGTTCAATGCGAGTGTTCGCAAATATTTTCTCTGATTAAAGAGATTTTTGTAGAACTAGAGTAACGGAAATCTGTTGATGATTAGAGCGAACGGTAATCAATTTCAGCATTTCCTGGGACCATTGTTCAATGGATTCAGCTAAATTGTCAATCATCAGCCAAGAGTTTGGTTCAATAATGTTGAAAATATCAAGTCCCTGTATGAATTGAATTTGCACTGATGTTACAATTGCTTTTATTTTATCATATGACTCCTGCCAAATACTGTAACAATAGTAAATTTTTCTTCGACTTTTCCATAAGCATTTTATCAAAATTTTTAATTACTTTAGTTAAGTGTGATTTTTTGCCTGACATTGATGGACTACACAGAAACATTCTAAATGGTGTTTCAAATTGATAAATATTGCTCTTCCCTTTAATAGTTCACCTATAACTAACTGTAGACTATAGATGTATAACGACTAAATAATTTCCCCATTACTACTACTTCTTTCAAAAATAAGGAGAAGAAAATCAATAAAGAAATATATTTTCTTTTATTATGAACATAAAAGCAACACTTTACAAATAATACATTACAGAAAAAAGCACATTAAACAAGAAAAATACACTTAAGATATTTTCTTTAATTTATTCATTTATAGGAAAAACATCAACATTTATTTTAAATAAGCGATAGAAAAATGCACTTAATAACTACACTTTTTTATTTAGTTATAATAAAAAATACAACATTTAATGAACAATACACTTAAAATAATATCACATTTTTTAATTTGAAATGCGATCCCCCCCCAATCCCCGGGGGCGTCCGCTCTGGTGGCCGGGAAGCGCCGCGGGTAGCCCGCTGTGGTGGGCTGGGCCGGGTCCAGAGGGGAAATTAAATAACTATGTATAGTGAAATTATGAAGAAGAAATAACTGCTCTGCCTTGCAAACACAAACACACATATTGAAAATTGTTTGATAAAAAGAAAACACAATTTAAACACCCACCACCACCCACCTTGTACTATGAATGAATTTAAGTTACTTTTTTTCAGACCGAGTTGTTGTCTATACTCTACACATTCAACTTGGTCTGAGATTAAATAGTGACCGTGAGGTAGTACCTACACAACATCCTCAAGTGCATGGACTTTGTCTGATATGGTCAACATTGCGTTTTTCTCAAATCTAGGTGTATAGTTTTTAAATTGTAAAGAGCAAATCGCCATGACTTTCGCTCTTGGGACTAAACTACGTTCAACACAGTTTCTATACACACTCATATTAAAATTATTTTTTACAAAGTGTGTAGGTACCTCCTTGAAAACTTTTTTGATATCCTTGTTTTGCGTTTCCACACAGTATATCTTCGACCCAGGAAACACACCACTGGATATTAGATAGATTTCCCGTGTAAAATTTTAACATTTACAATTGATTTGGGGCCTGGCGTATCACTAGCTCTGGGTATAGGGATTCATTTCAGTTGGTGTAGTCCATTAGTGATTTAATGTATTCACCATTTTCCAAATCATTTAACAAATTTTCAGTTTTAATTTTTAAGAGGAGTGAATCAGTGTCCCCGTAATTCACTTGAACTTGTCCCTAAATCGGCCATTGTACCTTCTATACAATATAATAAAATGACAACATGAGTTTCTTAGATATTTTCATTATTGCACTCCCGCCTGTAATATTTTTTTAAAATAATGTTTCTTTTCTTACTATGTTGGAGCACCAAATCAGAGTGTATGACAGTGAATGATGTGAAGTTTGGATCCGCAATGATTCGAGCACAATCCTTGGGATTGTTTACAATGTCATAACAACTTCTGTTTCGTACGCTTTCGCACATTTTACTGAAGGCTGAGTTCAAAATGAGTTTATAGATTTCCTTCTCAACCTCCGTTTTCGCTTGTGAACGTTTACTGACAAAGGTGTCTATAAACGTCTTCATATGAAACTTCTTCAATAACGTCTTCATAAACGTCTTTTGATCAAAGTGGAGGGCTCTATGAATCTTTGTTACTTTGAAATCATTGGACACCATCAATTTCAATAGCACGCGATGTACAACGATATTCTGTTTCGGGTTGAGGTTGGCAATAAGTTTTTGCTTTGAAGGCACCCAGGTCATGCTTCCCTCCTCTACTAAAGACAAATTTTAGGGGCTCAGAGAGTCCTTACCAACTGGCCTATTTAATCACGGGAAAACAAAGTCTTTTACCGAGTCATGGATTTCCATGGGTATTTCACCGTCAATTTAAAAAACCACCCCTGTGCCCCATTCTCCGCAACGGTAGCAATGTTGGGGAAATTCAAAGCACATGTATTTTTAAGCCATTTGTAATTACCACATGGCAAACAGTAGTTAGACATTGCCGATGTATAAAGGGAATTCATATAGAAAAAAACTGCATCTGACTTTTCATCGGCTTGCTGTCCGGTCGAATCAGTTTTCCTGATACTGCCCCGTGAAAAACATACCCACTCCTCATTTATCTCTCTACAAAGAGATGCAGATCCAAATCGGCGATAAGACCCATTTCTTCTTTGCTGATTTTAAGTATCAAGTGCAACACCAGATGAGGAGTTGAGAAATAATACCCTAAATCCACCCCAAATTCTCCATAAATTTTATCCGTATTTATGCACACAATATCCAGAAGAGTCAGTACATCACTGGCCAAGTATAGTTTACAGTAATGCCCCCCATTTTTACACCCACCCTTCGCCCAAACCCTCTGAGCAAATTTATAGTTGCTAATGGTGCACTGACTCTCAGTAAGAGAATTGTAAAATGCTTCAATGGGTTGTAATGACACTTCATCTAGCGTCAGGGCAGAGGTGTAGTAATCATATGCATATATGCCCTTATACTTTAATAAATCAAACATTTTATCATCGGGGAAGCACTTTTTAAGAAGGGGGAAGCTATCAAAATTTTCGCTTTTCTGTACCTGAATCAATTGACTTAAGGAAATGGGGAAGAAGCTGAAAGAGTCTAAAAAATGGATTTTATTCAGGCACGTGTTATCCTTTTCAACTGTTTTCCACACAAATTCTAGCAGTAGTAGTTTCTCCAATGATTTGGGTATGATATTATATGAAAAAGATGCATCTATCCATGCGTTATCTACATCTCTTCCCTTGGAAATAAGGGCCAACACCGGTAAAATAAACTTTAAGTCGTAATTGGAATTGTGCATAAAAACCGGTACGAAATATTCCTGTCTAACGTTTAAATTGCGCGATTGATATGCAACCCCTCTAAAGCTACTCCCTCCTTAATTAATTTCCTGACACAAATGATCATGGTCGATCATCTTCCCCTTTCCCCCATTCCCAACACCATCATTGATTTCTCCCTTGCAAACCCAACATATTTTACGATTTTTAATGGTCGATCTGTCATCTGGTGATAGGAGCATACGATAGTTTGTGTAACAAATGCGTAAAATTACACCGTACGCTGGTTTAATTAGACTGCTTAATGCCAAGCGCATGCAGTCTTTACCCCCCAACGACTCAACTACATCCAACACTTGCATGGTATTACTGGAATTTCGTCGCGTGTGAGTGTAATAGACCCCTTTGGCTTCTTGTATTTTAATACTATTTGGATTTGACGAATTGTACACTGTCTTTGAGTCTCGCTTCGCAGTCTAAAATGATCTTATTGCTCTGTAGGATCGTGTTCTAGAAATTCTTAAAACATAAGATCGCTCTATCTCTGCTTACCGTTTCCACAGCCTGGTCAGTCAGTCCAAAATCAGGGCAGGAAATGTTGGACAGTAGTGACGTGCACTCTCTTTTTACCCTCACTTAAAACCCTGCTAATATCTGTAATTGGATTAAAATGTCCGATTAAATCAGGCTCTGTGAGTGGCGTGTATAGAAGTCAAACCCAATGCTCCACTGACTCAATGAACGGAGCCCTCAATGGAAATAATACACCTTTTTTTTATCAGAACGCTGATCTTCCTCAAATTCTGTTTCGCACTGCAACACCGTAACACCAATCTTTAAATTTGCTTTAGCCCGCTCAAAAATATCTATTCCTTTTAATGTTACGGAAAATTAACCCTTCAAACAATTTAAATCTACTTTAGGAAACTTTGAACCCTCCATCCCATTAGCTGCTAATTTGTCCAATTTTTTCTTAGAGGCATCCTTTTGCAGAGTTCTATAGGCGGCAATTAAAAATGTATGCTTAAAATCCTGTAGCCTTGCATCGAAACAGATTCGTTGGATCCCCCTACAACCCTCTAAATCTGAATGATATTTAATTGAATTGCCCTTTCCCTAGCCCCACCTCTTAAAATAAAATCCTTTTTAAATCTACAGATGTTAACGTTTAAACTCTCAATAAGTAAAACCACCGACCCGCTACCCCTCTCGTTATATATATATACAGTTTAGTCACAATGCTAATTACCCAATCTAAAAAACTCCTCATATTTTGATAAGTTTGGGCGAATTAATAGCATCTCTGTATGCAAGTATTTTGAATAGAGCTCACTTGCATTTTCATTTAAATTTGTTTTTAGTCCTTTTGATGCTTTCAATTGTCCCTCCCTTCCCACACCTCCATCTGTTCTTCAAGAAGGGCTCGAATAGTGTTAACATATTTACTAATTGGTATGCACGCACAAACATACAACGTAAGGTTTGGTTAATGTAAATAAAATAAATGGATGTACGATAAAAAATATCTGTCATGGATCTGCCAATACCTTAGTATTAAGCGATTACCTATTTCTCATGAAACATTTCTATACAGTTCTACTCACATGTTTACAAGGTACTAAATAAGTACCTAAAGTTATGATTTTTGTGATATTAATTTTATTTTAAATAATTGAGTAGAAAAAGTCCGATTCATATGTAATAGTTGGTAGGCCCATAGACACAAACACAACGTGAAGTTTGGCTAATAGAAATAAAACGAATGGAAGTACGATAAAAAAATATCAGTCAAGGAGTTGCCAATATCTCAGTAAGAAGCGAAAACTTATTTCTCGTGAAGCATTTCAATACAGCTCTACTCACGTGTTTACCAGGTACTAAATAAGTACCAAAAGTCATGTATAAAAGTTAAGGCACTATCTTTTCAAGGTTTTTTCCCACTACCTACCTTTTTTCCCATCCCCCTCTCTTTTCTCCAATATCCCTACTTTTTTTCCTATCCCTTTCTTCTTCTTCTTTAATAATAAACAACAAGTTGCACAACACGCACATACACACCTTCATGTCTCATAGTTTTTAAGCAATTGCTGATAATAATGGCAATTTTTAACTCGTATTAATCCTGCAGTGTATTTAGAATTTAATGTGGACTAAGAAAAGTGAAGATAATAGCTTCCTGTTAGTTAAAACAGAATATGCTTTTGCGAAATTGTGAGCACATTAAAACTTGAAAACTACCTGATAAGTGGAATTACCATAGAAATTGCAGATAGGTCACTAGAAGTTATCTGTCTATCTGAAGGGTTCACAAAGCAGATTACCCTTTCCTTCCTCAAGTTCAAGGATCTGATTAGGTTCATGTCAGTGCTATCAGTCCCGGAATCCAACATCGCTCACTATTGTTCGGGGGTTTGATTATCAACGTTCTAGAATAAAAAATAATTTTCAGTTTTCTCACTAGGTAACTTGCAACCTTAAAGGCTTAAATCACAATCATCTTAAAACATATAAAAAACACCACTTCTACATGGAGCTTAAAGTATCTATATTTTAAATATGAAGCATAATGAAATAAGACAGTTTTTGATTATTTAGTCCGTTTTGTTTGTTATTTATTCAGAATATTAATGGGAGAAGCACTGTTCACCCACTCTACAATAGCATAACCCAACATGGGAAAAAAGAAAAAAATGTATGTCATTTTCCAGTTACGAACTCATGAGATATTTTGCGAGCTAGCTAAGAACGATTTTAATCAGAATTGCATATACCATCTGGCACAAAGCAATTAAATCAAGCATGTTAATAAAATAAAAGTACGATAAAAAAATAAAGGCTAGAAGTGATAACCTATTTCTTGTGAAGCATTTCAATACAGTTCTGCTCATGTTTTTACCAGGTACTAAATAAGTACCAAAAGTCATGTAACAAAGTTAAGGCACTATCTGATAAAGGTTTTGTTTCTCCAAACCCCCTCTTTTTTCCCCATCCCCCTCTCTTTTCTCCAAAATTCCTACTCTTTTTTCCCTACCCCCTCTTCTTCTTCTATAATAATAGCCCAGGAGTTGCAACACATGCACATACACACCTTCATGTCTCATAGTTTTTAAGCAATCGCTGACAATAATGGCAATTTTTAACTCGAACTAATCCTGTAGTGAATTTAGAATGTAATGCAGAAGAGAGATGTGAAGATAAATGCCTCCTGTTATTTAAAAGAGAATATGCTTTTGCGAAATTGTGAGTGCATTAAAACTTGAAAACTATCTGATAAATGGACAACCTATATTAAATATAAGAAGGCATAAAATAATAAATTATTAGAACTTAGATTTTATGAACGTTGCTCTGAGACATGAGGCTCGTTATAGAATTGACCAGTGGTCCTAAAATATCATAAGCCATTCTAACCTAAATTCAACGGTAATTCACTGATCTTAATCTATAAAAAACAGGGTTTATTCTCCATGTGCAACATCCACTATTTTATAAAGTCAAGAACTATGCCAATTTATCCCCCCTCAAAACTCAATTTTCCTCCTAGCATTATATCGGCTAGATACATGCACACTTCAGCCATACAAAGTAGCCAAATAGAGCTTAATCAATTTTATATTTCGCTTTTTTATGATATTAATTTCACTGAAAATAATTGAGCAGAAAAAAGCCCGATACATATTTACTAGTTGGTAGGTACACATACAACGTGAAGTTTGGCTAATGTCAATAAACTAAAGAACGATAAAAAATATATGTCATGGAGATGTCAATACCTCAGTAAGAAGCGATAACCTATTTGTTCACCTCCAATAATATAGTTTCTTCAATAAGTAGTTCCTTGAGTAATCACACGCACGCTAATCTAGCTTCTACTATTATTTTTAACTATGCTAAATAAACACCATCTATGGTTAATCTAGGCTTAAAAATTAAATAATAGGTAACTTGCATAAAAAAAGAATTTGTAAAATTGTCTTATAAACCTAAATAACAATATGGGGTTATTTGATAAGTGGACTTATATTAGAAATTACAGGTAGGTTGTTAGAAACGCCTTGTTCATCTGGAAGGTATGCGTAGCATATTAAAGTTGGTCTTATCGAGTTCAAGGATTGTATTAGGTGCCTCTCAGTGTTGTCAGGGGTGACTTCAAGCTTCGTTCGCTTTTTATTGGGGGTGTGATCCTCAAAATCCTAGAAAAAAATGAATTTCAGTTTTCTTACTAGGTAACTTGTAACCCTAAAGACCTAAATTTCAATCTACTTAAACACATAGAGAAAAGAACAAGAGTCCTAGGTGGAGGATAAACCAGATATATTTTTAACAAAACACATGAAAAAATATCACAATTTGTTTATTTACTTCGTCTATTATTTATTGAGAATATTAATGGGGGCGCTGTTCACCCACTCTACAACAGAATAGTTCAACATATGATAACAAAAAAATTAAACAATTTTTGATTATTTAGTCCGTTTTTGTTGTTTATTCAGAATATTAATGGGAGGGGCGCTGTTCACTGACTCTACATTAGCATAGCTCAACATATGATAAAAGAAAAAATAACACAACTTTGGATTATTTAGTCCGTTTTTGTGCTTTACTTAGAATATTAATCGGAGGGGTGCTGTTCACCCACTCTACAGCAGCATAACCCAACATGGGATAAAAGAAAAAAAAATTAAAAAAGAAAAAAAATTTCCAGTTACGAACGCATGAGATATTTTGCGAGCTAGCTAAGAAGCCTTTTAGCCAAAACACCCATTATACCTGGAGAGCTGCTATAAAACTCACAATAAATATGTAGTCCCCTTGTCAATCATAAAGCCAGATGACAAATAGTTAAAAGCCAGCTATAGCGAAAAACTTTTCGAATAAAAAAAATAATAAATTACTACTCACTCAAATCCTTATGGAAGTCTTCATTGGAAAATGAATAAATTCAACTATAAAAGGCTTATTTCAAGTTTCTTTATTCAACTAATGCAGAAAGACCAGTTGTATCTTTATTTATAGTGAAAAAACAAGATTATAAGCCCTCCAGGTGAAAACCAGTATTTAAAAAAAAGACCATCTTTGAATATACGATATGAGGAAGTCAAGTTTTTGCTATTGAACCTAGAAAAAAACATGTTCTAGTGATAGATAAATGAACCTGGCAAGGTGTTTACCGTTCAAACTGCACTGTATATTCATATGTAATTATACATCTCTGTTTGGGCCAGAAAATGTGTGTTGGCTCAGAAACCTGTCTGGTATGGCATGTCTCCTTGAAAATGCACTGTATATTCATGATCGAGGCCTTGTCCCGTTTCCATCAATAGGTGCATTACTACTTGCAATGACAATCTTTCTTTAGAGAAAAATATTTTCAAGAAACAATTTGTCCAAAAAACTAAGCTAAAGAAAAATCTTTTATTTACAAACAGGAAAGTATCAATTCCAAAAATCAGATTTGAAAATGCATTTTTTAGGTGGGGGGTGGGGGTAGCTTTGGAGAGAAAGCGGAAAATACAAGAAAATAATGGTATTCAGAATTGAAAATAAATAAAAAATATTTTAGAGGGCTAACATCTGAAACATCGTGAAGGCTCTAGTTGAGCACTCACTAGGTTTAAATATTGTTCTTTACTCCACCTGGAGGCCCAATAATAAAATAATCCGTTGATTTAGTTCAAAAATCATTCCCCCTCCTCTCGCGACAGTTTCATCTCGCTAACTTCAATCATAACTTTAACATTGATTGTTGACTTTTAATAATATTTCTAATCCCTTATGATCTGGGTTAATCAAAATCTTTAAATTTTTTATTATGTTAAATAATAAATATATGGGTTAAGTAAAATTTCATTGAATTTATTTTACAAGGACCTTGGAAGGGTGCAAGGTACAGGTAGACCATCATTTTCTAAGTGAACTCTCTACTAAAATTTCAGAAGAAATATCAAAATACTAAATTTGTGTCTGAATATTGTCGACCCATTACTAAAACAAACTTATTACGTCACTTGTAAGTATGGAAATCTCTGGAAATTTGTTATGTCGTACCTTCCCTACCGTATCTTTACCCCTCCCCTCCTCGGAGCGGAGAGTTATTAACTTGCCAATCTTTTGTTATTGATTCTAAATTCTTTTTTGATAGTGACCAGTACTGATAAAAAAACTTCTTTTTTCTACCTCAGATAGGTCCTCAAGGAATCTTTTTTTGCACTTGTCACTCCTATGGATGTTCAAAGAATTTCACGCCAGTACATATTTTTGACAGTCATCAACCGTTTTTATCCATCGAATCTCGGCAGTGAATTCCATAAAATATCCTGTTTCATGGCCAGCCACTGGCATGGACGGTCAGCTGCTGAACAACGAATAAAATAAGTTGCAATAGCCTCTATTTTTGCCTACTATTCTCAGGGTACCGTGATAAAAGTTGTCACCACTATTCCGTAACTTAGGGTAAAACCGTTATAGGTCTTGAAATGATGCAAAAACGGACTAAATCCGAACACGGTATAAGAACGAGCAAGCAAGTAAATAATTGAGCCAAGTCTTGATTCGGTGTAGCAACAAGCTAGATCCACACTACAGAATAAATAGAAGGGACAACCAGCCAAGTTCTCACTGAATCTAACAGCCAAAGTCCATGCTATGGCTTCAGTCGGTGTAAAAGTCCTGGCTCAAGCGGCTAAAATGAGCTAAGTCATGATTCGTAAGTGCAAACGGCACTTTAGTTACTTCTGGGTTTGAGTGGGAGACAACCACCTTCTCGATTGTAGTACCTTCCATTACATTTTAGTTTACGTTACTGTTCAGTTTTATTTGTTCCTTTTATGCTTGATTTATTCATACTTATTAATTTTTGTTTCTTTTCTAGCTTGACCTATTATGTAACTTAATTTTTTTTATTCTTTACATTTCTTTGAAAATGGTTTTGAAAAAAAAAATGTAACTATAAGATACAAAAGAATACACAGAAATTCTCGATAAATCTTTCATCCAGAGACCATAGTAATCTTCTATAGAACATCTTCATCTTAAATAGGAATAAAGGAATCTTCTTGTTACAAACAGATTACCGTCTATAATCAGTGTCAATACTTTTCAGTTCTTCAGAAATTCTTTCAGTTCATCTCAAATTCTTGGTCTTTCATAAGTTGTCAATATCATTCTATTAAGGCATATGACGCGAAAAGAAAACAAATTATCTAGAGCACACCAACAAACACTTGATCTTAGTGTTTGTTGACGTACTGTAAATTTATAAGGAAATTATGAGATAATTTATAAGAAGATCTTAGAATATGCTCAGGTCTGGTCAATGATTTTTTCTTGCAGATTAAACAAAAAAAATTCTTTTAACTGAAAGTGAGGAGTGACATTAAAACTTAAAACGAACAGAAATTATTCCGTATATGAAAGGGACTGTCCCCTCCTCAACGCCTCGCTCTTTATGCTAAAGTATTATATTGTTTTAAATAATAAAGTTGTGAGACAGAGTCACACTTTAGCGCAAAGAGCGAGGCATTGAGGAGGGGACAGTTCCTTTCATATACAGAATAATTTCTGTTCGTTTTAAGTTTTAGTGTCGCTCCTTACTTTCAGTAAAA
>JAQQPU010000840.1:0-20451 GCA_029168905.1 Artemia sp. Kazakhstan ARC1039
TTTCTTTTCATTTTTCTATTTAAATCTTTTCTCTTTCTTTTTATTTTTCTATTTCTCTTTCTATTTAAATTCTACTTTTTATAATAATCATGTGCACTTGAAAATAATTGGAATCAGGACTACGTCTATATTTAAGAACAAAATAGTTCCCCTCCCCAAGGATCTTCAAAAATTTTTTTGCGTCCCAACATTTTTGTAAATTGGCATCTCTACCCAGCACACAAATTAATTCATATAAAACTATCGGAGTACCAGATCAAAGACAAGGGAAAAATCATAGAAAAATAAGTCTGTTAGTTAACACAGACATAAAAAGACTATTAACAAAAATTAAAACTTAGATTACAAATAGCTTCTTGAAAGGAATTCTAATTGTTCTTGATTGCTTTGTCACGGTGAATCTTCTAGTTATCATGCATGTTTAGCCAGCGTTTACTGCAGGAGCTCAGTTATTTACTAGTGAACTTGTTTGTTCTTGTATGTGAATTAATTGATGATTTACTAAGCATTACTCAGTATATTTGTTGTTTTGCATACAGCGGAAGAAAAAAGGAATAATGGGTATAAGAAGTGTAAGAAAGGGTATAAACAAGTAAAACAAAGTTGGAAATTATTTTAACTTAGTCGCATATTTGAGTAAATACAAACTTAACTAACTAATTAATTGATTAAATTAATTTAAATACATATTAAAGAAACTTAACAAACCTCTGAGCAAATTGAACAAACCTCTGTTTGGGATACAGAGCAGATACAAAAGGAATATTGAAATTATGGATATAATAAAATTGAAATGTCAATAAATTAATTATAAAATTAAATTAATGAAATTACATTAAGTAATTAAATTCTTTTAGTCAGTAAAAATAAGCAATTAAACTAATTATTAATTGAATAAATAAACTGATTAAATAGATAAAAATCATTTAAAATATTCGATTTTTCTTGAACATTTGAATAATGGATTACTTCACTGGAATCAGGTCAGTGACCTGACATCATGGGCGCCCATAGGCTGAATTTCAGGAGGGGGGCTTACCTGGTCTAATCGGAACTTCTAATGCTGTATAATAGAAATCTCAAAACAAAAATATGAAATATAAGGCAGCACCATTCATCCAGGGGGGACTGGAGCTCTCCTCTGCCCCCCCCATGCCTGACATTACTAGTACAAGTAACTCAAGCAAAAATGTAAAAGTAGGACAAGAATTTATTGCTTTAGGGTAAGTAAAACTAAAAAAAATCCAAAAAAAGGAAGATTTTGTAAGATCTGCTAGTCTGAAATACAAATAGAATAGTTCAAAACATCTAAAAAAGAAAAATATATGACCTCAAGTTTCTTCATAGGCAAACCTCATTCGAAGGAGTACCTATCATTTTTAGATAAATTTCAAAAGTATTACTAATTGAAGCCAAAAAAAACTTTCTATCGCTGCATTTTCAAAGGTAGGCCCATACTCTTGAATTTCTTTACAAACACTATTTTTGGCAGAAAAGACATAATTTACCTTGAAACAGTTCTTAATTTCATGCATATGAAAATGCAATATTTTGACAAAAAAGTGATTTTATTTTAAATATTATGTTTTGTTAATTCTAATCGCACGTATATGTAGCAATTTCCTATAATGAAAGCCTTTGAACAACTCTCTGCGATGTTTCAATTCCCCGCTCGCTGTGGAGAAGGAAAAAACGGAAAAAAGATGCTTCCCATGCAAAAAAAGTGATTTTCCTTGTTCGGCAAGCCAAGGGATTTCCCTTGTTGTTCAAGCCAAAGGACTGTAAGCTTCCTGTATAGGGTTTTCGGCCAATACGATTTCAGGGGTATACTTTTGGTTTTAATTCCACGTCATTTTTAGGGGTTTCAAACTTCTTTTTTTTTACTATGGGCTGTGCTTGTCCTTTGCTAGGTTGCAGCTATCGTTGTAACTACGGTGTAATGTTCTGATCTGCATTGAATCTGCTATGATTTACCTTATGATGAATTGTAGCATCAGATGGATATTAGTTATTGCAGAATATATTTAGTCTCGCTCATAAAAAAATGGATAAATTCGTACAAATAGGTAAACGCATAAAAACAAATCTATAGTTTACGAGTTTAGATAAAAAAAAAAAAAAAAAAAAAAAAAAGAGAACAAGGATCCTTCAGAGCATTGATGGCAAATAAGGCGTTTACAATATTGTTAATTTACAGTTGCCGGTTCTTTTTTTTTTTTTTTTTTTTAGCGCCAGGTAGCAAGCCTGTCGGGTAACCATGTAGCAACTGGAATCAAATCCCAAGCTGCATATTGCCAAACAGAGATAAATCCAGAGTTCTATCACAAATTAAGCTGTAGATAGAGAATAAAAAATTCATTTAGAAGTATTTCACAGGCAAAAGAATTACTTGATGAAAACAAGATCATTAATAAAGAGGTTAAAAAATCTTGTTTTTGTTATTTATTCAAGTCGAGAACTTGAGTAAGTTTTGAATAATTAACAAGTAACAAAAAATTATAAACCGAAATTACAAATTATAAAATGAGGAAAAAATATGAGTGGCTGAACTTTAGCTTAAGCTCACTTGGACAACTTTGTTATATCACGCTAGGAAAATACCCCTCTATATTTATTCTGTGCAACAAGTGATGCAAATAAAAAAAAAAAGCCAAAACAGCGGGAAATTATTTTAAGACAGCGAAAATTTTCTAAATGAATATTGGCTCTGTATGTAACAGCAGTCATTAGCAAAGCACAGATAAACATAAATTACAATAAAACTTACATTAAAATACCATTTCTATTAAATAGCAATACTATGATTTATATAGCATATAATAAATACCAATAATGCTAATACCAATAAAAACTAAAAAAGCAAATAATTAAAACAGTCCCGGCATCATCACTTAAAGGAAGTTCAACCAGGATTGAAAAACCAACGAAACAAGCTAATTCATTCAAAGAAATTAAATCAGGAACATGTTTTTAGTGCAATTCTTGCCTTTTTACCAGTTAGCCAGAAAGGTTTTTTTTATACAAGTTCATTATTTTAATTATTGTTAATTAATGGTTTTGTACTGCAAAAGGTTAAATTATTTTTAATTTAATTGTAAAGTAAGCACAGTAAGTAAAATACTTAAGAAAACCAATAAAGAGGAAAAACCAAAAGAATTAATATGGCAGTGGAAATTAATTAAGACGATTTTGATAATTGCTGTCACAAAAATGAAAGAAAATTTTAAAATGTGTCAAGATCAATGCAGTGCTCTGAGCATAAAATCTGTTATAGTTTAAATTAAGACAAATTGCAAGATTAGACGAATATTAGCTCTAGAACCCAAAATTTAACGTCTCATTCACCAAAAATTAGTTTAATTGACTTCTTTTGCAAATAAAAACGTACATAAGAATAAATAAATTTATATACTTAGATTGTGGGTAAAGTGAGACATAAACTGCCTGTTTAAGAGGATTAAAAAATTATAGAGGAAAGGAAGCTACAGACACAAGACAGTAAAAGCACAAGACCTGCACAACTACCTTAGGATCAGTACAATAGCAGCACTCAGAATCCATAACTTTTTTCTCACTTTTTTCTTTTAATTGAATCTGTTTCCTTGGAGGTTCCTAAAAAGCAAATAAGAATCTATTTACTATTTCTCTATTCTAAAACAAAAAAAAGAGGAAATTCTTCAGAAAAAAATTACAACTAGACGAAAAAAGCTATCAGGGATTATGTATTCTAACGTGCAACACTACAACATACTTTTTAGGAGGAAAGAAAAACACAAAAAAAAAACGCAACTCGATTATAGTCCGAAAGGTGCTGAGACACTTTTTTACGAGCCGACACAATTACCTTGAAGCCAAGCACATTTAATTGATTCTGAAAGCATACATTCCAGTAAAACTTTAATTTTCAAGATATATTAAAAAAAGAATAAGGTGAAGAGTACGGTGTTATAGAGTGATTTCCGAAACAAAGTATGTTTTAAGTAGACACTACTAGTATGACCTTGAACTAAAGGGGGCTTTCAAAACTACTTCAAGACAAACTTGCTGGCACCAATAAGTTTGTTCAAAGACAAGAAAATATAACAAAAAAAAAATTTACTTCAAATCTAAGAACGACAACGCTTGTTTTTGAATTTAGGCAATGACAATTTTAACAAAATATTTTCTTAGCCAATTAAAATTTATTTGAAAAATAATGTTTGACTTTCAATTCCAAAATTCCAACTGTAGATTTACTTTTTTCAACACCCCCACCACAGCCAAACAACTTTTTAATATTTTCAGCAACGCTTATTAATTTTAACCTCCTTAACCCCCCCCCCCCCGTCTTCATTACTTAACTCTTACATAGATCCCCTAACAAAATTTGGAAATTTGTGAGTAAAACGAATTTTGAATTACAGAAAGATGCATAGTTTGGTGTTATTGTTAAAATTTGGAATGCGGATTTTCAGGAAGTGATGGGAAGGCAGCTACATAGATGTATAGAGATACAGTTATAAAGAAAACTAGTTTCGTTACAAATAGATAGATTTTTGAACGTCGTTGCTAAAATTCAGGAAATGGATTTTGAAAAACAGATATAGAGATAGAAAAACCGATATAGAGATATATGGAGAAAAAGATAGGAAAAATCCATTTTGTATTACAGATAGACAGATTGTTGAGTGTTATTGTTAAAATTCAGAAAGTGGATATTGAACAAAAGATTTAGACAGGGGCACATCAAGGAGGAGGAGGGGGTAGGGGCTTCGACCCTCTTCCCACCAAAAATTTTTGTCCGACTAGTAAAAACTTAACAAAACATCAAAAACATATTTTTTTATACGTTTTTAAATTTTAATTTGTTAAAATTTGGAATATGGACCTTGAAGAACAGATATAGAGATACAAAAATACAGACAACTATTTTGTATAACTGAAAGACAGATTGTGTAGTGTTATTGCTAAAATTCAAAATATGGAATTCGAAGAACAGATGTAAAGACACCATTGAAAGTGAATACGAATTGGACTCGTACAAATCATCCGCTTGACGATATGCTTCAACTAGGACCTGTTTCACCTAGGATATGCTTCACCTAGGCTGGATGGCTTATGCAATTAAAAAATTCAAATGATGATTAGTTATTCAAAATCTTCTTATAAATCACCTTTTCGATTTTTCTCGTTTCAGCTTATTGAACGAATTTTTAAGTACTTTGTATAGCGGGGAAAACTACGGTTTTCGTAGGCAGAGCGCTAGCGCTGCCTAAGTAAAGAACGATGTTGGCACAATGTTTTTTTTTCCTCCATACCCGGGCACTTCGTATCGAAGGAGTTGTCATAGAAACTTCGAAAAGGGCTCATTCGATTGGAAATAGGAGTGGCTAGTGCCTTTTTTAATAGTCGAAAGTGATTGGAGGGCAATTACCCCCCCCCCCCCCACGCCCATCATTCCCCCAAACACATCCAATCAAAATTTTGAGATAGCCATTATGTATAAAGCCCTCAGGACTTGGGTTGTAAGTTATGCCCTGGGGGCAAATAAAATTTTTATAAAACGCGTTGTCGTAGAAACTTCAAAAAGGGCTCATTCGATTAGAAATTGAAATGGCTTGTGCCCTTTTTAATAGTAAAAAGTAATTGGAAGGCAACTAACACCCCTTCCACGCCCACCATTTCCCCAAACACATCCAATAAAAATTTTGAGATAGCCATTTTATTCCACGCAGTTAAAGTTCAGGAAATTATACCTTTGAGCAGGACATTCCCCCCCCCCCTACAGTCTTCAGGGCAAGGGTTATAAGTTATGCCCTGGGTACATATAAGTTTTTATTGAAATCTTTGTCGTAGAAACTTGAAAAAGGGCTCATTCGATTGGAAATTCAAAGGTCTAGTGCCCTTTTTAATAGTCAAATGTGATTTGAGGGCAACTAGCCCCCCTCTCTCTCCCATCATTCCCCCAACCACATCCAATCAAAATTCGTAGATAGCCATTTTATTCAGTGTAGTTGATTTCCAGATAGAAAATATGTATTGGTGAGGACACTCCCACACAACCCTGGGGGAAAGGGTTGTAAGTTATGCCCTAGGGGTATATAAGGTTTTAATAGAACGCGTTGTCGTAGAAACTTCAAAAAGGGCTTATTCAATTGGAAATTGAAATGGCTAGTGCCCTTTTTAATAGTCGAAAGTAATTGGAAGGCAACTAACACCCCTTCCACGCCCACCATTTCCCCAAACACATCCAATAAAAATTTTGAGATATCTATTTTGTTCAAAGTAGTTGAAAGTTCTTGAAATTATGTCTTTTAGGATGATAACCCCCTCAGAGCCCTCAGTGCAAGGGTTGAAAGTTGTACCCTTGGGGATATAATGTTTATATAGAAAGTTGTTATAGAAATTTCAAAAAAGGCTCATTTGATTGGAAATTGCCCTTTTTAATAGTCGAAAGTGAGTGGAGAGTAATTAACCCCCGTCTTACGCCCACCATTTCCCCAAAAACATTCAATCAAAGTTTAGAGATAGCCATTTTGTTCAATGCAGTTGAAAGTTCTGGAAATTATGTATTTAAGGATGACCAACCCCCTAGAGCCCCAAGGGCAAAGGTTGTAAGTTCTGCCCTTGGGGCATATAAGGTTTTTATAGATAGAGTTTTCGTAAAACTTCAAAAGGGGCTCATTCAATTCCAAATTGAGGGGGCTAGTGCCCTTTGTAATAGTCGAAAATGATTGGAGGGTAACTAACCCCCCTCTCACGCCCACCATTCCTTCAAAAACATCCAATCAAAATGTTCAGATAGCCATTTTGCTCAACGTAGTAGAAAGTTCTGGAAATTAGGTCCTTGAGAGTGACACCCCCCCCCCCAGCACTCAGGGCAAGGGTTGTAAGTTTTGCCCTGGAGGCATATAAGATTTTTATTGAAAGTTTTGTCGTAGAAACTTCAAAAGGGTCCATTTGACTGGAAATTGAAAGGGCTAGGGGCATTTTTAACAGTTGAAAGTGATGGGAGAGTGATTACCGCCCCTCTCACACCCACACTTTCCCCAAACACATCCAATCAAAATTTTTAGATAGCCATTTTGTTTAACGTAGTTGAAAGTTCTGGTAATTCGGTCTTAGAGGATGACAACCACCCTAACAGACCTTAAGGTAATGGTTGTAATTTATGCCCTGGGGGCATATAAGGTGTTTATAGAAAGCGTTGTCGTTTCCAAAAGGGCTCATTCGATTGGAAATCGAAAGGCTTAGTGCCCTTTTTAATAGTCGAAAGTGATTGGAAGGCTTGACATTTTTATAGTAAAGATCGATATGGGTATAATGTATAATTTTTGTTGTTGTTGTTGTTTAGACCAGGGCACTTCGTATCGAAGGAGTTATCGTGGGAACTTCGAAAAGGGCTTATTCAATTGTAAATAGAAAGGGCTGATGCCCTTTTTAATAGTCGAAAGTGATTGGAGGGCAACTAATTCCCCTTCCAATCCTACCCTCCCACGCCCACCCTCCCATTTGCCCATTATGTTTAAAAACTAAATGTTGCCTTAAGATTAAATCAAAATGTACTGTGATAATGCTAATTCCCAATAAGGCATCTCAGCAGTATCCCAAGAACGATTGAGGGTATTATGTTCAAACTTTCGGGACTGCTTCTGCTCTTAAAATTTAACAAAATGAAAATATCGTAAGTGTATCCAAGCTATCAAAGAAAGTAAACAGATTTTTTTGCGAATGGCATCAAGTTTTCCATTTCAGGTCAACTAGAGGAGGTATGAAACTAAATTAAACATTACTATTTGTGTCCAGATTTTTTAAAGGGTGTATGTTGTTAAAAATTGCTGAAAATTTTTCTCCAGCATACAAATAGCAAGCCAAACTATAAAGTCTTAAAAAACGAAAAGATTTAAAGTATTATTTTCTTTTTCCCTGAAAAGACTATGCCAATATAAAACGAACAGAATTTAAATTAAAAAAACTATTTCCACAAAATGAGTTTTTCAAAGAAAAGTTAAGAACTCCATTTAACAAAAAAGGAGCAAAAATAAAATCAACTAATCTACCAAGCGTGAAACTACCACAAATCAGCATCGATAAATAAATGAAACCCAAAACAAACAGAAATTAAAATAATTAACCGAATGAAACTCAAAACGAGCAGAAATTAACATAAGTTGGGAGCAAAGCCCCTATGCCTTCCCAAGGCCAGAACAAAATTTGCACTTAACTGAAAAAATACAAATGAATGTGCATTGTCAGTTTAATATACATATACTGAAATTTAGTAATCAAAATATTAATATTATTTGATTTATCAAATTTATAAAAGTAAAAACATTTATAATTTTTCAGTAAGGTTCAAATTTTGTTCTGGCCTTGGGAAGGCATAGGGGTTTTGCACCCAACTTATGTTAATTTCTGGTCGTTTTGATTTTGACTCGGTTAATTATTGTAGTTTCTGTTCGTTTTGGGTTTCATTTATTTATCGATGCTGATTTGTGGTAGTTTACGCTTGGTAGATTGTTTGATTTTATTTTTGCTCATTTTTTGTTAAATGGAGTTCTTTACTTTTCTTTGAAAAACTTATGTTGTGGAAAAAGTTTTTTTTAATTAATCTAGAAAAAAAACAAATTCTTCTTGCAATGTGGAATTATTTTGGTTAACCGGTTGATTGACCGTAACCCAAAAAATAAACTGTACGAAAAATATGGTCCAATCTCATTTTTTAGAGCTATAAGGAGAGAAAGATTGAGATACCAAGGACATGTTCTGGGGATCCTCCTTGATCGGCCAACCATCTAGGCTCAAACAAAAAGCAGTTAGTCCCCGAATGGGATGGGAGGATGTTGTAAGGAAAGATTTAAATGAAATTGGAATTCTTGGGAGGGTGTAAAGAGTGAGGCTTTGAATAGATTGGGATGAAGGAGGAGAGTACGTAGCTGCGTTCGCCTCAAGCAACTTGTTGCTGCAATAAGTTGTTAGTAGTAGTAGTATACATCCAGGGATTTATAGCTCGTAAGCTTTTTCCAATACGTAGATCATAAAATATAAACGAAAACTTCCTCTAGAGATTGGAAAATTTCCAGTGAATTTTCAGAAAAACGATAATCTTTTTATCCTAGCCTATAAACAATAAGAAATGTAGCGAGACAAAACTATCCGATTTCCAAAAGGGAACTTCCTTGACATTACATATCAGCAGACAGTGTCGAGCGTGGAATTATCTATGTGAGGCCTGGGGTTAGCATTCTATATAAGCTCTTTATTTCTAAGAAGCATTTGTGGAAAAGTCGATTACGAAATTCTAAATCCTAATTCTTTTAGTTTCGTAAGAAAATTATTATTTTTATAAAATTTTCTGAAATTTTGCACGAGTATAGAAATTGGTCCCAGAACTAGACCAAAGAAGGTCCACTCGTCATCCGGTGCATAGGTCTTAAGAAGCAAGGGAGCCTTCTGGAATCTGGTCATTTACTCATTTCCCAAAAAAATTTCAGATCTCAACCAAACTTGATGAGGAGTAGAAACCGATGTCCCCCTACGGAGTATGCAAAGAGTAATACCCTAATTTTACTGCTAACTACAAACCTAAAAACTAACTATTTGAGTTTTTACCGCGGAGAAAGTCACATGTGTCCTCCATAGCTGTTACCCATGGCTCATAGCTGCGGAGCAACATTTCACAGGACTTTTGCATCGGAGGTCTAGTTGTCATTTCGCTCTGAGGTGTGGCACAAAACAGTTGGTTGGTGTTGTTGTTGCTAAACTGTATTAGAAAACCAGCACACCGCCATAACATTTCGACTAATCTCTCAGTACGTAATACAAAAATATAATAGCTTAATCTTCTGTTCTAGTGAGCTTTCCAAGTCTTATTTCCAAATTTCTTGTTTTTTATTATTTTCATCGGTTACCAGGAGTGGATCTAGAGAAAAATCTTGGGGGAACCCTAATGTGACAAGGGCACCAAAGATAGAGATCTTGGAGGGGGGTAATGTGAGAAAGGTGCCAATAATTGACCGAATTGACAAATTTATTCTAAAGATAGGAGTGAAAAAAAGAAAAGAAAAAAGGGGAAAGAGGGCATCAGAAAAAATCTGGGGGGGGGGGGGTACCTCCCCTGCCCCCTGGATCCACCAGTGAGGGTTAACCCCTCCTCGAGGAAAAGAAGGTAATAATGGCCAGAATTCAAAATAATCTTCAAGGAATAAAACTGCTTTGATCGGTCTCATTTAAGGCTGACTAAGGGGCATAATTTCAAGAAGTAACCCACTTCCTCTGCCCAAATGCACAAAAAATGAAAAGCTGTTAGATTTCAAATCGTATGGATAAGCTTCCCCCTACAGACAAGCTTTGCTCTTTAAGGGAGGTAGTAATAATGTTCTGTTTATTATGTGTTTTGTCCATAAATCCTTTTCTTTTCCTTTAATCCTTCTGGTTTCCTTTAATCCTTCTGGTTTCCTTTAATCGTATTCATCCCGATACTTTAGGTGCTTTGTATGTACTCTTTACGAGAACATTTCTCTCCAAAAGAATAAGAGAGATAGAGATAAAAACAATAAAAACTCAGCGTTGAAAAAAAAGAAATCCAGCAATATTTTCCAGCATTGGTCAAACATACGGAAGAAATTTCGACGAAGGTGGGAGGAGCCACCAAAGGAAATTTCGTAAAATATTGCCAAAAACTACTTCGATGAATGAAATGCCCTGCCATGCTCTGGCTGTTGGGCAAAATGGGGGAAAAAATTTCATATGAGATACATATAGACCCCACATAAGGAGCTATCGGATAAGAAGCTGTCAGAAGTCAAAATTATTCAACATCTTCGTAAGTTCGTCTAGCCTGGGGAGGAAGCAGGAACAAAGTTTATCATGCATAATAGCAGGGCGGAGGCACTCAAGCCCCTAAATTCACTTTTGATGTCAAACCGTAATTGAATTCGTCGTATTCTTTCTAGAAAGGTGTAATTTTTTCTAATTAGAGCAAAAGAGCGAGGCACCTATGCCAGGATTTGTTATACAGGATCTCTGATTCAGGAGTAAGGTACTCCAAAGGGGCAACAAAAGTCTAAATATTTGAAAACCGTAGAATTTTAGCTGATAAAATTTGGCAAGATTTATGTTTTTCTGAGGGGAGGGGTCGATACTCCTTCTCTTCTGTGCGTGCCTAAAATGATGTTTTAAGCCTCCTTTGAGCTCTATCCATCGCCATCCTATTCAACGAAGGCTCAGCAGGCAATAAGCCCAACCTAAAAACTGAATTCAAGTCCCAATTTTCAGAGACTCTGACCCTGGTCCCTTTCAAAACGAACCTTTTTTTTAAGTATAATAAGAGTTTTTAAAAATAAAAATGGAAAAATTAATGCTTAATATAACTATGTTTAAAAATTTATAATATTTTTAAGATTATAGCATATAAGCATACAAAAGGCATATCCACGCCATTACGAAGAAAGAGGTCCCAAGACGACCTTCAAGGACGGATGGGACTTAAGTCAAGTAAGTCAATCTTTTTAAATTTCAAGTAAAGATTAAAATTTAATAAATGTAAATAAAAATTGCAGGAAGGTATAAATTTAAATGCTGAAATTAATTCACAGTAAAAAAAAAAAAATCAATACCAACTTCAAAATTTTGACATAGACATCATCAGTACTCCCATCTACTTTGACAGAACTTGATATTTTGAGTCAGAACAAATCTTCTGAAACTCAAATTCCGCAAAATGAAATATGGGGAAGTGAGATTAGACGGAGGGGAGGATATATTGGGAAATCAGATTCAAAGACTCATGTCTAAACTCATGTATTTGGAACTCACGTTTAGGCCACATCTTAATCCTTTCTTAGGCTGTGGTAAGTGTTGAGGACAGTTAATTGTATCACCCTCTGTACCCATATTTGAGTTTTATACCTGTCTTTGTTTTTTTCATCTGCTAAGACGAATAATCTGTTTTATTGCTTCAATTTATTAGAAAATTCTGACTATATTTTCTGTGAAGATTTGAAAGGTAACTGAACTTCTTTTTATTTTACAGCCATTATTCTTATCCTTGGATGTTTGCTCCCAAAGTTTAAGCCCACCCTGACCAAACTGACTCATTACCTTAACTGACAATCAAGAATGCCTAAAGGCTCTTTAGAATGTAAAGAGCCGGTGAAAGCGAGAATCGGAATGCTACTAAGCCCTGAATAGCTCGGCATCCAAAGGAAACCAAATTACCCTGATATGGGTCCCAAGGTACTCTGGAGTAGAGGATAATGAAATGGCAGATAAAGCAGCCAAGGCTGGGACATCATCGAGATACTCTGGTCCCGAACCTTTCATCCGAATTTTTCAGAGTTGCTGGAAGGTGGTGATGAGGAGTTGGAGCAATGAGAGAGCGGAACAAAACCGACACAGGAAGGTGAGATGTAAGGGAAACAAAGGAATTACTACCAAAGTTTAAGCCCACCCTGACTAAACATTTTCTACGACTGAAAGGGTCTGAGAAAAGAATGGCAATAAAAGCCATAACAGGAAAGGAAAATTATGGGAAACAGCTTCCCCGAGTAGGGAAGGCCGAATCCCCATTATGTCAAAAGTACGAGGTGGCAACTGTGGAAACAAGAAGGTGTCTGATAGAAGAAGGTCCATCTAAAATTAGACACTGGCTTGAGATACTTCATAATTTTATGGTTAAGCTGGAGGATATAGTAAAGGAAGGAGAAGTCCGACAGATGGCAAAATATATTACAAGGGTAAGGAAGCCAAATCCATCATGGGCCCCTTCCCAACCGCAAAAAAAGCATAGTTTTGGAGTGAAGAGGCAATGGGCCAGGATAATAATATGCTGGGATGTTGGGAATTTTTTTCCAGATATATCAACTCCTTAGAAGTTGGCTAGAGCAACATATTTAATTTGTAATTATTTCTTACACGGAAGCCATACACTTCCTACTGAGCCATCACACATCCTACTTCCTACTTCCTACATGAGGACACTGCCCATAAAATAGCTTTGGGTCAACACAAATAGAGGTTGTAAAACTGAAATTGTGCTAGCTTCCTATGTAGTTTTTGTTGCTTATAATAACAACTTAAAAACAATAAAATATTAGAAAACCCATAAAACACAACCAGTGGAAATGGAAAGTGCAAGCGCAAAGAAAAATCAGAAACAAATAGACAGCATAAAAAAGATGATTTCGTTAATTGTGCCGCAGATGACACTTGTGCCATTTATGACTTCTATCTTGTGCTCAGTAACCCGTAAAGTTTTTTCTGCACATGAATCATCAGAAAATCAGACGTAATGAAAAAATTATCTTCATATTCTAAAGTATCAGAGAAAAAGAACTTAACCCAAATCCTTCGGGTATTTCTAGCCACAAAGATAATTTATACCCAGCTTAGAAGCCTCTTTCTCAAGAACTAGAAACCCAACTTGGCGTCAGGTAGAGCTTAGGGGCTATAAATACGCAAGAGAAAGCTACAGCCAAGGATAGTGCACACCTTGACACATTGGAATTTTACCAAGCGGAATCATTTCCTCTGATGCATTTAGCTAGAACTTACACTTATAATGGCACAGGCCAAGCACTGAGCTCAAAACTTCTCTTTCTGCTGCAACACTACATGCACATATAACACTCAACTTTTCAGGTCCTGTTGGATAATCGCAAATCAAACCTTCCCAGGATGATCTCAGGATTGCAGCTAAAACCCAAGCTCAACAAGACTGCCCAAAATATAAAACCTCCAGAGCTATGCCACGAAATAAGAGGTCAACAATTCATTAGCAGAGCCAATCCCACCGTTTACTAGTTATTGTTGGGTCAATTAACCTCAGATTAACGTAGTACTGCTCAGTACACGAAACGATGGTACACTTCAAGTTTTGCTACTAAGTGGGGTTTCAGAATATGGGTTCGGGTTGGAGTTTCAGTATTTACTTAGATTTTAAATCCTATGAAGGAAGTGACGCCACCAGCAGTCCCTTTGTGCGCAGGTTAAGAGCAGACATGGCAGCACTTAAGCTAATAATAAAAATCGAGATGAAAACGAAGAAAGAAGCAACCTTGTCGCTTGCTACGTCTGCTGGAGGAATGACTGTTTTGCGTTGGAAAGATAACAGCATAGCTAGTGTCTGCTCATCCTGTGCTAATTATTCCCTAGCCAACAGTGTCCAGAAACATTACAGCACAGCAAGGTTCAAAGTGCTAGTTGAAAAATTGCAAACAGTAAAAAAATACAACAAGAACATGGGAGGCGTTGGTTGAATGGATTTGTTGACTTCACTTTAAAAATGAATTTCGAAACAAGCATTGGTGTAAGCACCTCTTCCACCTTTACCTAGATGTTGCTGCTGTCAACCTGAGGATTCTCTCCAGAAAAAAGCACCTTGTCAGGAGGTTTCATGTCCTCCACTTCAAAGAGTATGTTGTAATTGCTATGACAAAGGAATAAATGGTACAGATGAGAACAAGCCCTGGTCAACCGCAAAAAGAAAGCCCTGTTTAGGAAATACAATGAAGTATTGTCCCCAATAAAATCCGGCTAATTTCTTGGTTTGAGTTTCTAAAACGACATATTTGGAACCTACGCATGCTTTACATATAAAACGACTCACCTATGTTGGTTTACCCCCAAAATTGGAAATTCGCTCTCAAGATGGTTAATAGAGCTCCCACCCCCCAAAAAAGTATTATTGTAACTACCTACAAAATGTAATTTACCCTTGACTTCAGCGACACAAATAGGGAGTAAAGGACAGAATTAGATTTCTAAATTTTTAAGAAGTCCAACCATAACTTTCCAGCCCTTTTGTGATGGCAGGAAGTTGGAGAAGGAGTTGGAGGAGGATGAAGAAAGTTTACATGCTGATAATCTTAACGCAAAAAAGCCAGTTTTAATGCCTCACTTTTCTTCAATCGGACAGTTTTGCAGGAATTTATTTAAGAGGGTATACTTAAGAGGCGCGGGCCACATTCACCATGACGGAAAAAAGAGGAGATTTAGAGGGAAAAGATACTTCAGGGGGAGTAGACCCAGAGGATCTTGTAGGTACATCCATTTAAAATTCACTTATGAACAAATGATAAGAAACTTTTAATAATTTTGAATAAAATCGAAAGTAATATGCTAACAAACAAAACAATTGAAAAAAAAAACAGTATGCAAAAGGGGAGTTAGCTAAAAAAGATTAGCTTATGCTTGAATAGTGTGTTGCACACACCTGTGCCGGAGGTAGAAGGGTTTATACTCTCTGAGTCCCAAGATTTTACGAGTTTTCCATCGATTTCTCGCATGGTCCATTTAATTCATCTACTTGTAACCTGTTTTTTTTTCAAAGCTGATTCCTCCCTCCTTGAAAAATTTCACAAATGGGCCTAATATCACAAAAATAGCTGTGGAACACCCGTTGAAAAAAAAAACGTAACTAACTTTGCTTGAGAATCTAGTTTTAAAAAAAATTTCAGACCCACGGTATGTGTTTCTGTACTCAGGCTGCGTATTGCCGTATATAATAATCGTAAGACATTGTGCAAAGGGAAAAAAGTCAGCAATATTTCACTTCCAGAAAGTAACATTTTTGAGGATAATTTAAGCACTGAATCGTATTTACAAAGATTATATAGTAGTTTTGGGAAAATAATAAACACAAATGCCACTGGAATGAAATTCTGACTATGGCTGAGACACTAGCTGATTGAGAGGAAACGGAGAAACAGTGGTAAAAAGCGGTAAATATTACTTTTTTATTTAAAGTTAAAAGCTTTATTTAAGCTCATTTTTATTTAATTTTAAAATCATAAGAAGCTATGAATTACGAACTGAGCTATAAGGTTGGCGGAGTGACACAAGTCTACAAATGGCGCTAAAACAATGATATTTTGACTAGAAAATATAAAAAAAAGTTTCTGGGGGGGGGGAGTGGAAACGCTTCATTTTTAGGTTATTCTTTTTAACTTTTCTTGGTGATGAGACTTTCAAATTAATCTGAGGGGGTTAGGATTCCTCTCTGCCCTGTGGGTACACATGATTTATATACAATTTAGTTGGACAAATTCATGAAAATCCGTAAATTTTTCATGAAATTCTGGCTATAGCCCAGATAGTAATTGATAGAGAGCAAGCTGTATTGCTTTGCCATATATGACTAACAACCTTTTCGCTATTGCAGTCTTGTAGTCAATGGTAATAGATTCAGGGCTGTATTCAGGATTTTTTTTTCGGAGGGGATTTTACTCAATTTAAATTATATTAACTGCTCATCTATTTAAACTGAAAAGCTAAGTGTTTTAAACTAAAATATAAAATGGGTTAGTGACATATAAGCAACATACAATACACAGACAATGACAACCATGCCGAGTATAATATCTAGGTGCGTAATACGACACCATGCACCTGAACTCACCGGTGTCTGAAAAACAGAGGGAGGATCTGTTGGCTGACGAGCTTGCTCAGTGTCAATTAATGGGTGACCAGCCACGTCGGCAAGCTCTAAAACCCAGGGCTGTGGGGGCCATGCAGCACTAGAGGGAGGTGAAGATGGCAGGTTTTTCGTCTGGTGCTTATTGATTGCACTTTTTGGAGTTGCAAGAAGCGTGTGTTCATGTTGCTTAAAGCAACCAGTACCAGTGCCACCGAAATGCCTCTGGCTGTCACCTCCCATACTAACACCTTCTAACTGTGACAAGTTATGTCCTAGACATTCAAAATAAAGCAAAAATTAAAACTACAAACTACTAAGAGGTAGTCTAAGAGAAGGCTATAATAAATAAAAAAAAAAGAAAAAAAGGAAAAACACAGAAAAAAGAATCACTACGATAATTAACTAATGTCGTTCTAGAATAAGCATATGTTGATTCCTTGTGACCTCATTTAATCCAATTTGTAAGTTTAGGCAACTTCCTAAACATTTGTTTTGATGATAATTGAATAGAGAAAAAAAGAAGAATTTCGAAATATTGTTTTGCAAGGATTTTCCCCTGAAAAAAAGCAAAAGGTCCATTCAATAATAATGTTCCTGAGCCCATAACCATTCCCCCATCTTCGCAAAGTGTCTTAGGTATTAAAGTATTTTATATTTACTATTTACTTTAGATTGAATAATTTCTTGAATGGACCTTTTGTCTCCTTTTTAAAGGTGGACAAAGGCGCCAAATCACTAAAATATATAGGAATGGGGAGAAGGATTTTTCAAGTTTTTTCATTATGAAGATACAAATAAGTTGTGTTTCTCAAAATCAAGGGGGGAGGAGATATTTTATAAAGATACCATAGAAAGTCATTTTGCAAAATCTAGGGGGCAGCTTCCCCTTGTCGCCTCACCTGATTGGCGCCTATGTGGTCGGCTCCCGGAGCAAACAAAAACTGTCCTAATCTTTGGCTTCGTCTCAAATATTGGTTTCACAGTTCCATATTAGTAGCTATAAGCTTTGAATCTAGTTAACATTTTCCTTTTGACCGATTTTACATCTACTTTAGTCTTAGTTTAACAAGATAATTGGTCTCATAGACACCAATTTTCTCAACATAGAGTCAAGACACCCATATCTTGTCTAGTTTTGATTATTGTTTGAATGTCAAATAAAAATGAAACCAAAGAAATAAGACCAATTCTTTCAAGACAAATCTTTAAAACCCAAGTTTCAAATGTGTTCTGTAGGATGGAAATTCTGGCTGTATCACAACAAGGAGTCCTCGGAGTTGTAAAAGGGAAAGAATTAAAAAAAACAATTTGGAAACGCGGAAAATTACTAAATTACTGAAATCTAAATAGAATAAAAACAAAAAGTCAAACCAGTATATGCAATAACTACTTCAAGTAAAGCCAAAGAAGTCAAATATAATATATAGAATTTGGGTACAAAGTTAAAATCTCAAAGTAACAAATGTACAATAACAAGCAACTTGCCAGAAATTTACGGATTTAAATTTCAAGCTATTGAGAAAATATTATTTGCCCTTTTAGGCCCAAAATTCACCCAAACAAATATATTTTTCTTCTAGTTTTGGAGATTTCGGGTCTCCCTTACCGAAGGACTTTCCGTGTGCCCATCTTAACTGTCCTTTCTTGCGCATGTGTTCTCCTGGCGTAGCAACTTAAGGATGTAAGTGTCAAACTATTTGAGAAGAAAACAAAATTGACCTTTTTTCAGCGGAACGAATATTTTCTTTTCGGTCACATTGTGGTCCTCTTGGCCCAAGCATTTATGGATGTAGGTTTTGCGCTAGCCATGACAAATTTTTTAAACCCTTTTCGGGGCCGCATTTTTGAGGACTATTCACTCAGCTTTATTTATAAGGGATGACAAGATTGTTGGCCTAATTTGGGGTCGCTATTATCTCCCTATTCTAACAAAATGTATGGTTCCCTTAGCCAAGGCAACGATCAAGTGTCAAGCCAATAGGTAACAAATCTGCCCCATGTTTGGGGAGGTCACGCCTCAACAAAATAAATTTTACCATTTACCATGAATTTTACCAAAACCTAGTTTTTTCCAATTATTTTCTTTTGTATGGAAGTCTCAACGATCCAAGGACTCAAGGATATAAGTTTCAAGCCAATCAAAGATGAAATGCTTTGGCCCTTGTTCTACCAAATCATATTATTGAGTTAGGAATAAGTGAATACACCATTCGATGCCTTTTTTTATGCTGATTATGAATATAATAATCATTTCTATCGGAAATTTCAGCCCCCCCTATATATGCCAATTCAGGGTTAGGTTAGGATAGGTTGGGTTAGGTATATATAGGGGGGGGGGGATGAAATTCATTTCCGATACTATATATTCGTAATCAGCATAAAATATGCTGATTACGAATATAATAATCATTTCTATCGGAAATGAATTTCAGCCCTACCTCTATATATGCCTAACCTAACCTAAGGCTGAATTTGCATATATAGGGGGGGGGCTGAAATTCATTTCCGATAGAAATGATTATTATATTCGTAATCAGCATAAAAAAAAGGCATCGAATGGTGTATTCACTTTAGTCCTAACTCAATAATAGGATTTGGTATATCCAAATATCTAACAACAGAAAAAGCGAGTCATTCACTAAAATCCACGATTTGAGCAACATCTAAAAAAAAACTCTTGAATTGTCATCGAGGCATACTAGAAAACGACTCGCAAATCTTAGGAAAAAAAATTTGGTTTGCGTTTAAATTTGACTCAAATAGGTTGCAAGACAACACTGGCTGAATATGAGTTAAGGAAAAGAAAACGTTGAACAAGAGGTGAATGGACCTCCTACTGGAGCCACAGACCTCGCAAACATATGAAAAAGAAGAACAGTTAAATGTTCCCAAATGATTGTTAATTCTTTCATTCTACATCCTGATTTATTTATCAGTTGCGATTTTGTAGTCAGTATCAGCGGTGCAAATGCGGCGAAATTGTTAATTAAAATAATAATATTGCCGTAATTAATTATTATCCTTTTTAGAATAAATACTTTTACCCTTATTTTCTTGCATATAATTTACCCTCAAATTCTGTTTTCTTCTTCCTTTTCTGAAACATATTGAGCCCACGCAATGAGCCTAGAAATACATTTGTAGCTTAGAAATAGTAAAGGAACCGAAGCTCCGAACCTTAAAAAGTGCGCTGTAATCTCAGTGGTTTTTTGCGGCGTATTTTCGCAGGCCGATAACATTACTTCTTAAGCGTATTTAAGAAAGGAAAGCCACGCGACTCATCATTATCATCTCATCATCATCATCATTATCAACTCATGATTATCATCTCATCTCGTTGTTGTACCGTCTTGTTAATTTTGCATCAAATTTTGAGCCAGTAAAAAGTGCACAAACCGAACCTTAAAAAGGACGCTATAATCTCAATGGTTTTATTGTGGCGTATTTTCCCAGGCTGATAACATTACTTCTTAAGTGTATGTGAGAAAGGGAAGCCACGTGAATCCGTCTCGTTGATTACCATCTCATCTCGTTGATCTGTCTCGTTGTCGTACCACCTCGTTGATTTTGCATCACATTTTGAGGCAGTAAAAAGTGCACAAACCGAACCTTAAAAAGTGGGCTAATCTCTGTTTTTTTGCGGTGTATTATTGCAGGACGATAGCATGACTCCTTAAGCTATGCCAGACGAGTCCGCCTTTCTTACGCGTTACCATGTCGTACCACCTAGTTGATTTTGTGTCCAATTTTGAGCCAGTAAAAAGAGTACAAACCTGGTTGGTTATTTTGTGTAAAATTTCTAGCTAGTAAAAAAAAAACTGAAAAGTTTTGAGTCACGACATTTTTTACAAGTTAAGTTTGTTCTCTAGTCTCTTAAGTCTCTGGTTATCAAGGGTGTCACGTCTGATGAAGAGTAAGAATTCCCCCTCCCCAATGTTTTCAGCCAGTCGGTAAAAGTTTTGAGTCTGAAAAATAGCAGTGTGAAGCGTCGCTAGATTTTTTTTTTTTTCTTTTTTTTTTTTTTTTTTTTTTTTTTTTTTTTTTTTTTTTTTTTT
>JAQQPU010000840.1:20851-39400 GCA_029168905.1 Artemia sp. Kazakhstan ARC1039
GTGGGTTATTTCTGATTTTCCCCCCCGCCGGATTCAAAATGACTGTCTAGTGATGCCTCTGAGGTTATAACTATTACCTGATAACAGGTTCAGTAGTGTTTTTAAAAATCAGTTTTCAGACAAGAACTATTTAAACTTTAAAGGTTTCAGTCTTGTCAACAGATTTATTTTGTTGATAAAAACTCTCAGCGGAAGCTCTTAATGAATTGACTCAACATATATGTTCTCAAATAGTTTTTAGTAAATACTATAACCGTTTTTTGGCATCAATATTCAGTCATTTTGAATCCCCAGGAGTCGGAAATATGTTTGAGGAAGCCTCCGGGCCCAACTCTCTAGGATTGAACATTGTTTTCCATGTTTGTTCCGAATTTCCAGGTAGCACCCGTATTATGTGTTGTTTTGAAATACGTGGGCAGTAGGCTACAGTTATATTCCAATTTTAAAAGCGTTCTTTCACATTCGGCCATCGTGAAGTACCATCAACACAAACCTTGATCGGCAAACACATATATTTGTCAAAAGTATAGAAACTATCGGACTCATAGGATCTCGAAAAGTTTTCCGTAGTTGTTCATAATTTCCATGGAGTATACTTATAATAGGCCTATGCTGTTTTGAAACACATGAGCCCCAGAGTTAGGCTATGCCTAATACTGAAAGAATTCCTTCGTATGTATTCACCATGAATGGCAATGACCCAAAGATTGACGGTATATTAAATAGAGTCTTAGAACGTGCAAAAAGTTGTTGTATCTCCCAATATTTTCTATATTTGCTCATGACTTACATGTAGCATACCATTACCTTCTGTAGAAAAACACAAGGATCCTAGAATTATGACCCCATTCTATTAGAATTATTTCGTGTGTGGTCGCCATAAAGTGGCCAAACATTGGTGGCCAAACAAACAAAGTCGTAAAAGTTTAAAACTTACATAAAAAGATCTATTATGGAGAGAAACTTGGTTCTAACAACGCTAGCATTATCTTATCTAATCTTCAGAGCTTGAGAAGAAAAAAATATGCGAGGGAGGGATCCAGTTTCTAGGAAGGGCCTTGAAGAAAACAGATTTCGGGATAAACTGCTGAGAAGCGGTATTATAAAATCGTAGCTCCTACAGCTTGTTGAGGTCTAAGACAGACAATATATAATACTTAAAATCTTATTAATATTTATTTTTATAAATATTATTATTATATATTTTAATTTTTTTTTATATTATTATATATTATTATTATATATCTTATAAATATTACTATTAAATTATTAATAATATTTTTTAATAATTATGTTTTAATATTTGTACTTAATATTTCTTAGAACTAGGAAGCTGAACCTGCCGAACACCCTAATAAATTATATCTTATATTGGTAAGTTTATTTCCCATTCTATTTGCAAGTTCGTTGAGTAGGCGTAGTACAAAGTATACTGTGTGTTCCTCTCTTAGGCTTTTTTTCTTTTTTTTCTTATTATCAATTAAAAAAAACTTTCCGAAAAATAAGTTTTTCAAAGAAAAGTAAAGGCCATTTTAAACTTAAGGTCAGCAGATACAAATACCTTTTAAAATTTAAACTCTAGACGACCAGAAATTACCATTAAAGAATAAATGAAACCCAAAACGAACAGAAATTAAATAAACAATCATAGCAAAAACATACAAAAAGTAATAATATAAATGAATAAATAAATCTTAAAGCGAGTAATGCTTAGATTGAATATGAAAATCAAGCTTAAAACGAAAAAAAAAATCTTCCTATTGAAGTATAAGTTAAACTTAAAACGAACAGAAATTAAATAAACAATCAATGCAAACAAGCATACAATAGATATTAATGTAAATTAATAAATAAATCTTAAAACGAGTGAAACTTAAATTGAATATGCATATCAAACTTGAAACGAACAAAAATCACCACAAACAAGAGTTTGGGTATGACCCCCTTCTCTCACTGTAAAAGTCTAAAACCTACTGCGTCATTGGCGCTTTACTGAAAACTATATGCGTCTTGAACAATCTTGGAAAGTATAAACAACATCAAATTGAATATTTGATATATAATGATATTAATTGTTAAAATATCCATCAGTTCAAGAATTTATTTCACTATAGTTGTATTTTTATTTTCAATACTGTAAGAACTGGAAAAGAAAATATTTGTAATATAATCTGTTTTCAGTTAGGCAGCAATGATACAGTAGGCTTTTGGTTTTTATTTACAGTTAGGAAAAGAGGCAGTATCCAATCACTTGTTTGTAGGGAAACTATATTCGTCTTTAACAACTTTAAAAAGAGCTAATAAATTAAACTGAATATTTGATGTATAATGACATCAATTGCTGAAAGCTCATCAGTTCAAAGTGTTACTATAATTTTAATGTTTATTTTCAATATTAAGTACAAAAGAAAATATTTGTCACAAAATTGGTTTTCAGTAGAGCGCAAATGACGCATTAGGTTTTAGACTTTTAAAGTGAGAGAAGGAGGTCATACCCAAACTCTTGTTTGTGGTGATTTTTGTTCGTTTCAAGCTTGATTTGCATATTCAATTCAAGTTTCACTCGTTTTAAGATTTATTTATTAATTTACATTAATATCTATTGTATGTTTGATTAAATTGATTGTTTATTTAATTTCTGTTCGTTTTAAGTTTCATTTATACTTCAATAGGAAAATATTTTTTGTCGTTTTAAGCTTGATTTTCATATTCATTCTAAGCATTACTCACTTTAAGATTTATTTATTCATTTATATGAATAAATAAATCCCCTGAGGAGTGTGGGGGGAGTGTCCTGCCCAAACATATAATTTCTAGAACTTTGAACTACGTTGAACAAAATGACTATATTAAAATTTTTATTGGATGTGTTTGGGGAAATGGTGGGCGGGGAAGGGGTGTCAGTTGCCTTAAAATCACTTTCGACTATTAAAAAGGTAACTAGCCATTTAAATTTCCAATCGAATGAGTCCTTTCTGAAGTTTCTACGACAACGTTGTCTATACAAAACCTTATATGCGCCGAGGGCATAACTTACAACCCTCGCCCTGAGGGCTGTGGGGTAGTTGTCATCCTCAAAGACCTAATTTCCAGAAATTAAAACTACGTTTAATAAAATGGGTATCTCAAAATTTTGATGGGATGTGTTTGGGGGAATGATGGGCGTAAGGGGGGGGCTAGTTACCCTCCAATCACTTTTGACTATTAAAAAGGGCACTAGCCCTTTGAATTTCCAATCGAATGAGCTTTTTTTGAAGGTTCTAGGACAACACCTTCTATAAAAACCTTATATACCCCCAGGGCATAACTTAAAACCTTAGCCCTAAGGGTTGTGGGGGAGTGTCCTCCTCAAAAACATATTTTCTATCTAGAAATCAACTACGCTAAACAAAATGGCTATCTCAAAATTTTGATTGGATGTGTTTGGGGGAATGATGGGCGTGGGGGGGCTAGTTGCCCTCCTACCACTTTCGACTATTGAAAAGGGCACTAGCCCTTTGAATTTCTAATCGAATGTGCCCTTTTTGAAGTTTCTACGACAACACCTTCTATAAAAACCTTATATGTCCCCAGGGAATAACTTAAAACCCTTGCCTTGAGGGTTGCGGGAGATTGTCCTCCACAAAAACGTATTTTATATGTGGAAATCAACTACGCTGAACAAAATGGCTATCTCAAAATTTTGATTGGATGTGTTTGGGGGAATGATGGGCGTGGGGGGGGGGCTAGTTGCCCTCCAATCACTTTCGGCTATTAAAAAGGGCGCTATCCGTTTGAATTTCCAATCGAATGAGCCTTTTTGAAGTTTCTACGACAACTCCTTCTATAAAAACCTTATATGCCCCCACGGCATAACCTAAAACCCTTGCCCTGAGGGTTGTGGGCTAGTGTCCTCCTCAAAAACATATTTTCTATCTGGAAATCAACTACGCTGAACAAAATGGCTATCTCAAAATTTTGATTGGATGTTTTGGGGGAAATGATGGGCGTGGGGGGGATAGCTGCCCTCCAGTCACTTTCGACTATTAAAAAGGGCACTAGCCCTTTGAATTTCCAATCGAATGAGCCTGTTTTGAAGTTTCTACGACAACACATTCTATAAAAACCTTATATGCCCCCAGGGCATAACTTAAAACCCTTGCCCTCAGGGTTGTGGGGGAGTGTTCTCCTCAAAAATATATTTTCTCAATAATGGAGGCTCATTCGATTGGAAATCAACTACGCTGAAGAAAATGGCTATCTCAAAATTTTGATTAGATTTGTTTGGAGGAATGACGGGCGTGGGGGGGGGGGGGGGCTAGTTGGCCTCCAATCATTTTGACTATTAAAAAGGGCACTAGAACTCTCGATTTCCAATCGAATGAGCCCCCTGTGAAGTTTCTACGACGACCAATTCCGTATGAACTGCCTCTGGGAAAAAAAAATAATAAATAAATAATAAAACATTGGAGCCGTATGGCCTTTACTATCGGAACGCTACAGCGTTGCCTCTTATTATTTCAACTTAATACTTCCTTTGTATGTTTGGATTATAAATACATAACTAAAATAAACAAAAATATAGATAATTGTTGTTACACTTTTCTTTTTAGTTCATCTAATTATTTCTTGTTAATTTTTACATGCCTTTATCCTTACAGCCTCCGTATTTTATTATTAATATTTTGATGCCAATCTCTTTTTCTTATCAGTAAGAAATGAATCAGTTAATCAAACACTTCGTGGTAACGAACTGTAAGTAAAGAGTTACCCGGTTCAAAAGTAACCGAAAATCTAAAAACCGGAGTTTTGATACCCATAGATACATCAATAGAATCATATTTTTCTGGTGATTTTAAATATATAAGTTTCATTAAGTTTAGTTTTACCCATCAAAAGTTACGCGCCTGAGAAAATTTGCCTTATTTTCGAAAAAAGGGGGAAACACCCCCAAAAAGTCATGGAACTTTAATGAAATTCACACCATCGGATTCAGCGTATCAGAAAACCCTACTGCGGAAGTTTCAAGCTCCTATCTGCAAAAATGTGGAATCTTGTATTTTTTTTCAGAAGAAAGATCACGGATGCGTGTTTTTTTTTTTTTTGTTTTTTTTTTTTATTATTTCCTCAGGGGTGATAGTATTGGTCCAGTAGTCCTAGAATATCGTAAGAGGGCTCATTTGAACGAAAATTAAAAGTTCTAGTACCCTTTTTAAGTGATTAAAAAAATTGGAGGGCAACTTGGCCCCCTCCCACGCTCATTTTTTCCCAAAGTAACCCAATCAAAATTTTGAGATAACTATTTTTTTCAGCATAGTAATAAATATGTCTTTGAGGATGACTTAATCCCCCCCCCAGTTCCCGGGGAAGGGCTGGAATTTATGAACTTTGCCCATTGTTTACATATAGTATTGGTTAATGGGAAGTATAAAGACGTTTCAGGAGGTATTTTTTTCTGATAGGGGGGTGTTGGAGGAAGGGGTTACGGGGGAGGATCCTTCAATGGAGAATGTTTCCTTGGGGGAAGGGACATTTCTATGAAGGGGGCGCCGGACTTCCCAGCATTATTTAAAAAACGATCAGAAATTAAATAAAAAAAACTAGTTTTTCAACTGAAAGTAAGGAGCAATATTAAAGCTTAAAACAAACAGAAATTATTACGTATATAATTTAGGGGGTTCACCCCCTAGTCAATACCTCGCCCTTTTCGCTAATTTTTTTAGTAGTTTCAAAAAAGCTATCTATTCTAATTAACCGGCCTTTGTGATTCAAGGGTTTGTGATTGGAACAAAATTCGAACTTTAGCGTAAAGAGCAAGTAATCGACTAGGGGACAAACTCCCTAATATAGGCCTACGTAATAAAACATACGAACATAGAAGTTCGTTACGTAAGTTAATTCGCAAGTTACGTCAGAACAAAAATTTCGAGAAAGCCATTTAGCCAAAAAAGTAAAATTAATATGCAAATTTCGTTTTAATTATTCATGTACGGTGAGCCAAAATCAAAGCTGCATTAATTCAAAAATGTTCAGAAATCAAATAAAAAAAACAAGTATTTTTAACTGAAAGTAAGGAGCGACATTAAAACTTAAAACAAACAGAAATTATTCCGTATATGAAAGGGGCTGTCCCTTCCTCAATGCCTCGCTCTTTCCGCTAAAGTTTGAATCTGTCACACAACTTTATTTTTTAAAACAGTAAGAAACTTTAGCGTAAATAGCAAGTTATTGAGGAGGGGACAGCCCCTTTCATATACGGAATAATTTCTGTTCGTTTTAAGTTTTAATGTCGCTCCTTACTTTCAGTTAAAAAAAACTGGTTTTTTTTTTATTTAATTGTTCAAAAAGATAGCTCAGGTATATGCCATTCTTCATGAGTTGAAAATAGAAGACAATGTAAATAATCGCCTATAATAATTCAAACTTAAAACGGACAGAAATTACAAATAATAAGTAAGTAAAACCCAAAACAAACAGAAATTAAATAGATGATAATATATAACATAAAAGTAGCAGATAGTGATACAGATGAATAAAAAAAACCAATGCGATTAGAAACTAAAACGACTAATCAAGTCAAACTTAAAACAAAGGGAGATTTCTACAAATAGGAGTAGGGCTACTGCTCAATCTTGCCCCTAAACCTTATAAAAAGGTAAAGTGTACGGAACTAGACTTCTTAAAGTCTACCGGCGGTACTGATCTTCGTCTCAAGGTCCTTCATCCAGGAAGTACAATGGGGGGGGGGCATCCTGTGGTACCCATTTCGAACTGGGTCTACTCTGCCTGAGGTTACAGAGTTACACCACTGACCCCGTCCTTAACCAAATGACTATCCATACCAGGAATCGAGCCCTCGCCCTTAGGACAAAGTATTCCAAATTCAGCGTATCATCCACTTGGCTAGGACGACTCTAAACTGTATGAAGCACGCCGCTAAACCTTATAAAAGCAATTACGACAATTATGTTTTATTGCAATATATATGCATCTTGAACAGCGTAGTTTAACTTGTCAAAAGATTGACGAAAAATAAAAATATAATTGAATCACCTTAATAATTAAGCTTACTGAAAAGAAGTAATGAAAATAAACTGAACTTGTAATATGTAACT
Source organism: Artemia sp. Kazakhstan ARC1039 (assembly GCA_029168905.1). Lineage (NCBI taxonomy): Eukaryota > Metazoa > Arthropoda > Branchiopoda > Anostraca > Artemiidae > Artemia > Artemia sp. Kazakhstan ARC1039. The sequence continues at coordinate 27,946 of JAQQPU010000840.1, forward strand.
ATGTCAATTCCTGGAAGCCTCAGTAATTCATGGTTCAACATTTGATTTAACATACATTTTATTTTTCAATGTTATAATAAAAAAAGAAAATAGTTTGACCATTCCTGGTATAAAGCATTCCCAAAAAGTTTCAACTGCAGCTTTTTTTTCAATACTTTCAAAAGTTTCAGTACCCTCAGCAGCTCTTCAGAGTTTGTAGATACGCCCTTTTGACATCCTGGATGTACATGATGTCTTTTGATTGAATTACCCTCACCCATTCTTGGAATACATCACACGGAGGCCTTTTTGATAACGCGAATGTTATAGGCTCTTTTGATTTAGCTCAACGTCTCCCTCAACATTCTCTCACATTTTCTACTTAATACCCTTAGCTGTTCCTGAGGTACACATTGTGCCTTTTGACTAAGCTTAACGTCCGCTTAACATTCTCTGAAAGTTTCAAATTAATACCCTGAGTTATTCCTGAGATATTGAAGGTACTGTTCTTTTGGAAACCTGGATTCTATAGTGTTTTTAATTTAGTTCAGTATCTACCAAAAATTCCCTGAACGTTTCAACTTTATCCCCTTAGCCCTACTGGAATACTATAGATAGGCCTTCTTGACAAACGGGATGCACATAGTGTCTTTTGATTTAGTTCACCCACTCCGTCAATATTCCTGAAAGTTTCAGCTTGATACCCTCAACCGTTCCTGAGAATTTGCTGAAACAACCTTTCTACAACCTGAATGCGCACTGTCTTTTGACTCATTTCCATCTCAACATTCCCTGGAGAAAAGACACATAGCGTCTTTCGATTTAGTTCAAAATTCCCCTCAGCATTACTTGAAAGTTTCAACTTAAAACCCTATGCCGTTCCTTAGGATTTGCATGAGCGCCCTTTTGACAACCTGGATGGACATAGTGTATTCTAATTTACTTTGATATCCCCGACAGCATTCCCTAAAAAGCTTCAACTTAATACCCTTAGTCGTTCCTGAGATGTGCACATACACCCTTTTGACAGCCTGGATGTACATAATGTCTCTTAATTTAATTCAAGACTAACAGCAAAATCTCCTGAAAGTTTCAATTTAATATCCTTAGCAATTCCTGAGATATTGCAGATGCCCTTTAGACAACGTGGATTTACACAGTGTCTTTTGATTTAGCTCTACATCACCCTCAATATTACCCGAATGCTTCAACTTAGTGACCTTAACCGTTCCTGAGATACCGCAGATACGGGTATTTGACCACTTGAAAGCATATAGCGTCTTTTGATCTAGTCCAACATCTCCATCAACATTCCCTGAAAATTTCAACATAATACTCTTAACCGTTCCTGAGATTTGGCATATACACCCCTAAGACAAGCTGGATGTACATAGTGTCTTATGATTTAGTTCAACATCTCCCTCAGCCTTCCCTGAAACTTTCAACTTATACCCTAAGCCGTTCCTGTACTTTTGCAAATACGCTCTTTTGACAACGTAGATGCACATAGTGTTTTCTGATTTAGTTCAGCCTCCTCCCAAAGCACTCACTGAAAGTTTCAACTGAATATCCTTAGCCGTTCCTGAGATTTTTCAGATACGCCCTTTTGACAATATGGATTCACCTAGTGTCCTTTGATTAAGTTCAACATCCCTCCATCAACATTCCCTGAAAGGTTTTTTTTTATTTTTTTTTGCATTCTGACAAATGGTCTTCGATACCGATGCCCTGATTCTCCACCTTCCGCCGGGAGTCCTATGCGTAGTTGAGGGCAAATCATCCCACGCTCCCCGTAGTTTTCCTCCAAATTTCTCCAGGTGCCCATTTGGAACTGGGTCGACTCTGGCTGAGCTTACAAATCACGCTGCTCACTCCTGTTCCATACCAAATAATCAGCGACCACAGAACCCAAACCCCGGCCCGTACGGACATAGGATTGCAACTCCAGCACGCTGGCCACTCGACTAGTGCGGCTTTAAAACTTCCAAGTTCACAATTATTACCCTTAGCCCCTCCTGAGATATTACACACACCCCCACCTTTTTATTATAAAACAGATGCTTAAACATTGCCAATTTACATTATTTACGGCCCATACCCCAGGGCCTCTGGAGGCCATGTCATCTCCCGAAACATATTTGTTTTGTATTTGAGGTTATGGGGCAAATTATTGTTTCCCAGTCTTCATGAAACGGTTAATACTATGGTTCTTATGCTCCCTCCCTCTTTAGATTTTTTTTTCAAATCTCTTAAAATTCATTGCTCAAACACAAGGGACGTTGACTTGGAATAAGAAGTATCTTTAACGCACAACTTCACGAAATTCAGCACAAATTTCAGCCTAAAGAGGAGCAGGCTGAAGAGGGGGTAGTCCCATCGTATATACAACAATGTTTTTTGTTTTGAGTTTTAATATCACTCTTTACTTTCATTTGGAAAGACTTAATTTTTTTATTTGATTACTTTAAAAATACTTTTTGAAGCACTTTTACTTTTTCTTAATGTAACTCCGATTAATAATTCTTATTTGGTATACAGTAAATTTTGTAAAGGATTAAATAAAAAAAACAAGCTTTTTCAACTGTAAGTAAGGAGCAACATTAGAACTTAAAACGAACAGAAATTATTGCATATATTAAGGGGGTTGCCTCCTCCTCAACAGCTCACTCTTTACGCTAAATTTTTAGTACTTTTGAAAAAAAAACTTTTTATTGTTCCAATTAAACGACCATTGTGTTTCAGGAGTCGTTCTTACAGAATTGGAACAAAATTCAAACTTTTGCGTAAAGAGGGAGGTGTGAGGGGTAGGTAACCCCCCTTCATATACGCAATAATTTCTGTTAGTTTTAAGTTTTAATATTGCTCCTTACTTTCAGTTGAAAAAACTTCCTGTTTATTACTTAATTTTGTATCGTTTTTTAAATAATTCAAGGAAATCTGGCCCCACCTCCACGGAGAAATACCCTCCCCACGGATAAGTCCTCGAGACTACTCGATTCCGGCGAAAATTTACACAGGACAATTACGCTTAACAACGCCACGCGTAAAATTGAGACGGAAAAGAGAAAGCAAGAAATATAAAAAAAATTTGTGTAGGAATTCTGGCAAATTCTCCCAGTGTATAATTTGATCTGACAAGTTCACCCCCTGGAAACTTCCCTTCCCATGGAAAGCTCTCCCGTGAAAACACCCCCAGCAGAAAATTCGTCTTCCCACCCTAAAATGTATGCATGCTTCCCAATAACAAATACTATGCGTTAACAATAGGCAATTCTTATAACTTAAAGACCTTTCCCATGGGGCTGTGGGGAGAGTCATGTTATATCCAAAGGCAAAGTTATTGGGTATTTCAACTATGATGAACAAAATTACTACCTCAAAATTTTAATCGGACGGTTTGGGTGAAAAAAAGGACAGAGGAAGGAGCCTTGTTGCCCTCCAATCTTTTTGGTCACTTAAAAGGGGCTCTAAAACTTTTAATAGCCCTCTTCAAATGAGCCCTCTTCACAATATTCTAGGACCACTGGTTCGATACGACCACCCCTGGAGAAAAAAGCAACAAAAAACAAACAGATTAACACGCATTTGTGATCTTTCTTCTGATCTTTCTTCAGATATTTTTACGTATATGAGGGGGGTTTCCCCCTCCTCAACACCTCGCTTTTCGTGCTAAGGTTGTTTTTGCATTTTTAAAAACGCTTCTTATTGTTCTAATTAAGCGACCCAGGTGTCGGTTAATTAGAACAATAAGGTGTTGCGTTTCAGGTGTCGTTCTTAAAGAATTGGGACAAAATTCATACTTTATCGTAAAGAGGAAGGTGTTGTAGAGGGAGAAATCCTCCTCATATACGTAATAGTTTCTGTTCGTTTTACGTTATAACGTTGCTCCTTACTTTCAGTTGAAAAGACTTGTTTTTTTATGTTTAATTTCTGATCGTATTTTAAGTAATGCCAGGAAATCTGGCTCTACCTGTACGGAAAAATTAGCCCTCCTCAAGGAAATATCCCCCTAGACATTTCAATCCCAGTGAAAATTTACCCCGGACAATTACCCTTAACGTCTTCACGCTTAAAATTGAGTCGGGAAAGAGAAAGCAAGACGCATAAAAAGAGTTTCGCATAAAAATTCAGGCAAATTGCCTCAGTGTAAAACCCCCCTGTATAATTTCATCCCCTGGAAATTTTCCTCCCTATAGAAAATTCTCTCCGTGGAAAAAACATCAAAAACTTCGCCCCCCCCTCCCAAAAAATGTATACATACTTCCAAATGACAAATTCTATACGCAAACAATTGGAAAATTTTATAACTTAAAGACCCTTTCCCTGGGGCTGTTGGGGGTTATTTTTATCTCCAAAGTAATAATTATTTATAGCATTTTATCTATGCTGAACAAAATGGCTATCTAAAAATTTTGAACAGACGATTTTAGGGAAAAAGGGTGCCTAGTTGCCCTCAAATCTTTTTGGTCACTTAAAAAGGGCACTAGAACTTTTAATTTCTGTTCGAGTGAACCTTCTTCCGATATTCTAGGACCACTGAGTCGATACGATCACTCCTGAGGAAAACAAAACAAATAAACAGGCATCCGTGATCTTTCTTCTGGCCAAAAATAAAAAAAAAACTCCACATTTCTTCACATTGGAGCTTGAAACCTCTGCAGAAAAGGTTCTCTGATTTTCATTGAGATTCTTTGACTTTTAGGGGGTGTTTTCACCCTTTTTCCAAAATCATGAAGATTTTTTCAAGCTCGTAGTAATCTTTGATGGGTAAAACTAAACTTAATGAAACTTATATATTTGGAATCCGCATGACAGGCAGATTTTTATTAAATATGTCTGTTGGTATCAAAATTCCGTTTTTTAGAGCTTCGGTTACGACTGATCAAACAGTTGGTTACCACGAACTGTTTAATAATGAATAGAACAATATATTTTTAAATGGAAGATCCATTTTTGGATCTTCTCATGCCTTGGGTATGCTATTATCAATATTGTCTATTAAACTAATTATAGTTATACAACATAATAGTATAGTAAACTATTCCCTAACCTTTAAAGAAAGTAGTCGATCCATGTGAATAGATTTTGTAGTCGACTCTTAGGAATTTTTAAAATTGATATTTGAATTGATCCCAGCAGATTTGATTCAACTGGTTCCAATATAAAAACTAGTTTGTCTAGAAAGGGATTTCTTTAAACTACATTCGCGACTTAAACTTTAAGGTGACTGAAGCTTCGGTAATGCTACCAGATTTATAGAAGTAAAAATAACTAATCCGGGTTTTTTAACTCCCCCCCCCCCCCCTAAAAAAGAGAAGAAAAAACTTCGAAGAGTTTCTTTTCCTCGTCTTTATCCCACAGTTGATATCTGAGCTGATCTCTGTAGGTTTCATTCATTTGGATTAAATACAAAAAAAAAAAAAAAAAAAAAAAAAAAAAAAAATGGTCTAGAAAAATTCTAATTTTCATATAGGCTACTAATATGTTTCGATGATAAAAATTAAAATTGGTGCATTTTTGCTTATTTAGGATTGCCATAAACAGTAATTTCTGTTGATGTATATATTGTAATCCAAGCTTTGTATTTCAGAGTTTTGGTTTCGATTGACAAGAGTCGATATTTAATTAAAGTTTATAACTACGTTACAATAGTTTTGACTTAGGACTGTTTTAAATGTGAATAAGGCCGGAAATAACCCCCACCTCTAGTCTTCAAACCTTATAAGGCATGCCTGCTCCCTTCTGGGTAGGTAAGTATGTGAATGTAATTTTTGTGTTACGCTTAAATGGTTTTACAGTCAGAAGGGAGCTGTCATCCCTCTGCAACCATATTACAGACTTAGTCCATCAATAATACTCAGAATGAAGGAGGTTTTTTTTTTGGGGGGGGGGTCTCCCTCTCTCTGTATAATTATCTGAAATACCGCTGTAAGTTAGAATTTTGGACCATAAAATGCAATTTTTTAAGCTTCCGGCACCCACTAAGGCTCCTTCCTAGTACCAGATGTGTAACTATACGGATCTTCTAATAGCTGTATGAAGCCTCAAATGAATAAATTCAGCAATATAAAGCGTAAAAATAGTTGCGTTTTTCGCTTTCTTTTTTGTATTTGGACCGCATGCATCTTTGGGGACAAATGCGCCTTCGCGTGGCATTATGGTTTTTTCTTTCACTGGAGAGCTGGATATGCCACTTTTAGACATTTATAAACGAAATGGCCATCTAAAAATACTCCCTCGATTGAATTTTGATTTTCATCAAACCAAAACTACAATAAAAACAGAATTTGCTGTGGCATGGTCGCTTTTACTAAGAAAAGTCACAAGAACTTTCGTTTTCCCTTTACTGAAACTAACTTACCCGTTAATATTCAATTGCATTGTTACCTCAAACAGTTTAAACAACGATTTTTTGCTTTCTATAATTCCAAACCCTCAAGAAATAAAGTGAAAGAAAAGATATTAATATTTCCAAAGAATTGCTTTGGAATTGTTCTAGTTCAAACATGAAACAGTAGTTTGCAACTGCAAAAAAGCTATTAGACGCTCTTGAGGTACTTGAAAGCCTCACTTTAGCTCCTCAAAGAACTAAGTTCTAAGAATAGTTATCAAGACTATTCTATAAAAGGAATACTTGAGTTCTATCGAAATTTCTAAGAAGTTACTTGATCTTTACTGATCAAATTCAGCGGAATAAATGGAGTTCTATTCAATCACGAACAATGGATGAACTATGAACCTTTTCTAACATCCTTTCTAGTTCCTTTTCTAACAGACTTTTAAAGTTTTCCTTCAGGATTTTCATCGGAAAAAAAGGAATTTTTTGTTGAAACAGACAAACAGAAAACAGATTAACACAAGTCAAGACCAGATAAAAATGATATAGGTAGGAAAACAGGGGATGTCTTTGGGTCAGTCCCAGCTTCAAGATTACGTACTAGTTCAGTGGTTCTCCTCCTCAGAAGGAACCGCAATTAAATTCTGAAAACTGCTTTACAATTTCTAAAACACTTACTTGTACTATTCCTAATACTGCTCCACTTTACTTTACCCCCATCCCCCTTTATGTTCAAAAAGATTACACAAATTATAAGTTCTCAACGGATTTTTCTTTTGCGTGATGTCGTTACCAAAGTTCTTAAATAAAATCAACGGTAAAGAAGCATCGTCGACAACATCAAGAAATGAGAAATATATTGAGAATATATAATTTTGGCTACATATTTGCACACAGGGGGGGGGGTTTAGGACAAGTAAAGGTAAGCACTTTTAGGAAGAATATAAGTAAATATTTGTGACTTTTTGAAGCATTTTTCAGAATTTTACTGTGTTTCCTTCTGAGCAGAGCAACCACTGCACTAGTATTTAAGATTTTTTTCCATATAATTTCTTATTTAGTATGTACATTCATTGATTTTTTAAAGATTTTAGAGTTGTTGCGCCTTTATGCCCAAAATAAATTCTTTCCTATCGTTGCTGCTACACTGTCCTACCTGAAATTAAAAAAAAAAAAAATGCTGAAAGTAAGGAGCGACATTAAAAATTAAAACGAACAGAAATTATTCTGTATATCAAAGGGGATGTCCCCTCCTCAGCGCCCCACTCTTTGCGCTGAAGTTTGACTGTTTCTCAAAATTCAAATTTTTTAAAACAATAGCGTAAAGAGCGGGGCGCTGAGGAGGGGACAGCCCCTTTCATATACGTAATAATTTCTGTTCGTTTTAAATTTTAATGTCGCTCCTTACTTTCAGTTAAAAAAAAACTTGTTTTTTTTATTTAATTTCTGAACGTTTTAAATTAATGCAGGTTTTGATTTTGGCTCACCGTACATGAATAATTAGATCGAAATTTGCATATACGTTTTAGTTTTTTTGACTAATAATAACCGTATATTAACCTAAGTTTGATTTTTGTTAAATTTACTTAGGAATTACTCCTGAATCACAAAGGCTGTTTAATTAGAATAATAACCTCTTTTAAAAGTTTAAAAAAACTCTAGCGTAAGAGTGAGCTATTTAAGAGAGGCAACCCCCTTTATACAAGTAATATTTTCTGTTCATTTTAATTTTTAATGTTGCTCCTCAATTTCAGTTGAAAAAACTTATTTTTTATTTATTTAATACTTCCCAATAACCAATACTAGGCAAAGCTAATAACTTGTAGCCCTTCCCCCTGGAACTGTGGGGGATTAAGCAATGCTCGAACACATATTTATTAGATGTTCGACTATACTGAACAAAATGGTTATTTGAAAATTTTGACCGGGTTACTTCGGGAAAAAATGAGATTGGGAGGGGGGCCTAGTTGCCCTCCAATTCTTTTGGTTACTTAAAAAGGGAAGTAGAACTTTTAATTTTCGTTCGAATGAGCCCTCTCACGATATTCTAGGACCACTGGATTGATACGATCATTCCTGAAAAAAAAATTAACACACATCCGTGATCTTTCTTCTGGCAAAAAATACAAAATTCCACATTTTTGCGGATAGGAACTTGAAACTTCTACAGTAGGGTTTTCTAATACGCTGAATCTTAAGGGTTGATTTCCATTAAGGTTTTTATCATAGGGGGTGTTTACCTCTTTTTTCGAAAATAATGCAATTTTTTCAGGCTCGTAACTTTTGATGGGTAAAACTAAACTTGATGAAACTTATATATTTGAAATCAAACAGTTCGTGGTAACGAACTGTAAGTAAGGAGCGACCCGGCTCAATGGTAACCGAAACTCTAAATAACGGAATTTTGATACCAATAGATGCATCAAAAGAATCAGATTTTAATGCTTATTTCAAATATATAAGTTCATCTTATATATATAAATTCATCAAGTTTAGTCTTACCCATCAAAAGTTACTCGCCTGAGAAAATTAGGCTGATTTTAGAAAAAAGGAGGAAAAACCCCATTGAATTTATAGAACCTTAATGAAAATCACACCATCATATTCAGCGCATCGGAGAACCCTACTGTAGAGGTTTCAAGCACCTATCTACAAAAATGTAAAACTTAGCATTTCTTGCCAGAAGAAAGATCACGGATGCGTGTTTATATGTTTTTTCTCCCAGGGGTGATCGTATCGACCCAGTGGTCCTAGAATATCGTGGGAGGGCTCTTTGGAACGGAAATTAAAAGTTCTAGTGCTCTTTTTAAGTAACTAAAAAAATGGAGGGCAACTAGGCCCCCTCCCACGCTAATTTTTTTCCAAAGTCACCCGATCAAAATTTTGAGATAGCAATTTTGTTCAGCATGGTCGAAAATATGATAACTATGTCTTTTAGGATGACCTAATCCCCCGAACTCCCCAGGGGGATGGCTGAAAGTTATGAAGTTTACCCAATGTTAACATATAGTATTGGTTATTCGGAAGTATACAGACGTTTTCAGGGGGGATTTTTTCTGGTAGGTGGAGGGGGGGGGGGTTGGTCGGGGGTTATATGGGAAGATCCTTCCATGAAGGAAGTTTTCATGGGGGAAGCGACATTGCTATGAAGAGGGCACCGGATTTCCCAGCATTATTAAAGAAAAAGATCAGAAATTAAATAAAAACAAAATAAGTTTTTCAACTGAAAGTAAGGAGCAACATCAAAACTTAAAACGAACAGAAAATATTACGTATATGATTGGGTTCACCCCCTAGTCGATACCTCGCTCTTTAAGCCAAAGATTTTTTAGCACTTTCATAAAAGCTATTCATTCTAATTAACGGCCTTTGTGATTAAGAGGTCATTTTTAAAGAATTGGAACAAAATTCGAACTTTAGCTTAAAGAGCAAGGTATTGACTAGGAGGCGAACCCCCTAATATACGTATTAAAAATGTATGAATATAGAAGTTCATTACGTAAGTTAATTCGTAAGTTACGTATATGTATTACTAATAAAAACGTTCGTAAATAAAATTAAACAAGTTTTGAGAAAGCCATTAAACCAAAAAAAGTAAAATTAATATGCAAATCTTGTTTTAATTATTCATGTACGGTGAGCCAAAATCCAAACCTGCATTAATTCAAAAACGTTCAAAAATTAAATAAAAAAACAAGTTTTTTTAACTGAAAGTAAGGAACGACGTTAAAACTTAAAACGAACAGAAATTATTCCGTATATGGAAGGGACTTTCCCCTCCTCAACGCCTTGCTCTTTACGTTAAAGTTTGACTTTTTCACAACTCTATTTTTTTAAACAATGAAAAACTTTGGCGTAAAGAGCGGGGCGTTGAGGAGGGGACAGCCCCTTTCATATACGGAATAATTTCTGTTCGTTTTAAGTTTTAACGTCGTTCCTTACTTTCAGTTAAAAAAACTTTTTTTTTATTTAATCAACATAAAGATCCAATTATTTGATGTATCTAGTGGTATCAAAATTTTGTTTTTTAGAGTTTCGGTTACTATTGAGCCGGGTCGCTCCTTATTTACAGTTAGTTACCACGAACTGTTTGATTTTCAAGCTCTAAACCATAGGTTGAGCTGCATTCAAGGGCCCCCATAAGGAGGGGGCACCAGCCCCCTCCTGGCTGAATGATGCTGCCTTATTTTTTATATTTTTTGTCTTGAGGTTTCTATTATATAGAATTAAAAGTGCCAATTAGACCAGATAAGCCCCCCCCCCCTGAAGTTCAGCCTATGGGCACTCATGGCTAGATTCAAAAGGAAAATCAGTAAGGCAATTTCAAGCACGGTTCGACTCTGTTCAAGCACGGTCTTAAAAACCTTGTTTTTTTTTTATTTAATTTTTGAACGTTTTTGAATTAGTGCAGGTTTTGATTTTGACTCACCGTACATGAATAATTAAAACAAAATTTGCATATTAATTTTACTTTTATTTGGTTAAATGGCTTTCTCGAAACTTGTTTAAATTTATTTACGAAGGTTTTTATTAGTAATAAATATACGTAACTTACGAATTAACTTACGTAACGAACTTCTATATTCATATATTTTTAATACGTATATTAGGAGGGTTCTCCCCGTAGTCAATACCTTCCTCTTTAAGCTAAAGTTAAAATTTTGTTCCAATTTTTTAAAAATGACCCCTTAATCACAAAGGCCGTTAATTAGAATAAATAGCTCTTATGAAAGTACTAAAAAATGTTTGGCTTAAAGAGCGAGGTATTGACTAGAGGGTGAACCCAATCATATACGCAATATTTTCTGTTCGTTTTAAGTTTCAATGTTGCTCCTTACCTTCAGTTGAAAAACTTGTTTTTTTTCTATTTAATTTCTGATCTTTTTTTTAAATAATGCTGGGAAATCTGGCGCCCCCTTTATAGAAATGTCTCTTCCCCCATGAAAACTTCCTTCATGGAAAGATCCTCCAAATAACCAATACTGTATGTTAACATTGGATAAAGTTCATAACTTTCAGCCCACCCCCCGGAGACTTCGGGGGATTAAGTCATCCTAAATCGGGTGACTTTGGGAAAAATTAACGTGAGAGGGGGCCTAGTGGCCACTTAAAAAGGTCACTTTTGGTCACTTAAAAAGG